>JACXGM010007479.1:0-30590 GCA_016801145.1 Umbra pygmaea
GGTTGTGCGTGTTGTGGCTTCACAAATGCTTTGCTGCATACCTCGGTTGTAACGAGTGGTTATTTCAGTCAAAGTTGCTCTTCTATCAGCTTGAAGCAGTCGGCCCATTCTCCTCTGACCTCTAGCATCAACAAGGCATTTTCGCCCACAGGACTGCCGCATACTGGATGTTTTTCCCTTTTCACACCATTCTTTGTAAGCCCTAGAAATGGTTGTGCGTGAAAATCCCAGTAACTGAGTAGATTGTGAAATACTCAGACCGGCCCGTCTGGCACCACCAGCCATGCCACGCTCAAAATTGCTTAAATCACCTTTCTTTCCCATTCTGACATTCAGTTTGGAGTTCAGAAGATTGTCTGGACCAGGACCACACCCCTAAATGCATTGAAGCAACTGCCATGTGATTGGTTGAGTAGATAATTGCATTAATGAGAAATTGAACAGGTGTTCCTAATAATCCTGTAGGTTAGTGTGCTTTAAGGATTTGGAGACTGTTATACATACATTTATTTCCTCATGTCTAGATTACTGTAAATCATAAAATATGGGAATTTCTCACTCTTGCATTAGACACCTTCTGCTTGTGCAAAATGCAGCTGCTAGATATCTAACCGTCACTTAAAAGAGAGATCGTATTACCCCTGTACTGGCCTCCCCTCAATGTTTACCTGTTAAATATAGGATTGATTATAGGGTTCTTCTGTTTGCTATTTATGCATCGCATGGGTTGGCACCTTCCTAAATTTCTAACCTCCTCATCCAACACTCTTGAAGGCCCCTTAGATCCTTGAAACAATTGCTTCTGTCTATTCCACGGTCCCGCTTAAAGACAAAAGGTGATTGTGCTTTTTTTACTGCTGCCCCAAAGTTGTGAAGTTAAACTGCCTTTTAATATCAGATCATCTTCAAGTGTTGATGTTTTTTAAATCCCATCTTAAGACATATCTTTTTTCTTTAGCCTATGAGTCTTCGACTGAGTAGAAACAAATTTCTATCATGTAGTTTTTGTATGTTGGAATTGTTTTTTTTCTGTAATGCTTGGTAGTAGCTGTCTTAAATGTCTTTTTATGACTGCAATGCTTACTTGTTTATATGATTATTGTACAACACTTTCGTCAGCACCTACTTTTTAAAAATTTTATAAGTAAAATTGAATTGACTTCATCCATCGTGCTGAAAAGTTTCAGTTTTGTTTCAATCGCTCCACAGAACTGAATCCCAAAACCTTTTTGGCTTCTTTTTATAATTTTGAACACATTGGAGCCAAATTTGACTTTGCTTTTGGGTTAGTAGTGGTGTATGTCTTGGAGTTCTGGCATAGAAACCTTTTGCGCTTAGAACGCGCCTTACTGTGCTCACTGACACCTCATTGCCTGTTGCCACCAAGTCTTGCTGCAGGTCTTTTGCTGTCACTCTAGGGTTTTTCACAACCTGTCATCTCAGAAATCTGGTTGCAGCCATTTTTCTACCCCGTCCAGGTAGTACACTTTTTGTTTATGTACTGCAGCTTTGTCAAGGGATTTCTGTTGGTTCAATGCCATACAGACAGTGCAGCTATTTTCATGGTCAAACGTTGAACAATAACTTATTATTTTGAAGAGAAGTTATTCATTGTTTGGGCTTAGAAATACTGTGACTTCCTAAAGCAGACAAAGAGCTAATAGAACACAACTTCACAAAACAACTTGTCATAATAGTTTCATCATATAAAATAGCTGTCAGACCCAGTGAACTGTACACATCTAGCAAACGAACGTTAACTACAGTAGCATTGCTAACTATGTTGGCTAACTCAAGTTCTGTAGGCTATCCTCAGTATTTGTGTAAGTTAGTTATAACCTTATACCATGTCAACAATAATTCTGGTGACATTAATATTATGACAAAGGATTTAGCTACAAAATATTACTATTACAATTTTTTATGTTTTCATTTGGTTCTGCAGTCTTAATTCTAGCTGGCGGATGCTGATTTTATGATTTTACGACTATATGTTTAGGACTATATTAATTTAGGACTATATGGATCCTTTAACATTCGAATGTATTAATTGGCTAAAATGCAGTGGACTGAAGGTTGATTATTAATTATATTTCTACCATAGAAAGTACAGACCACAACACTGTAGTCAACAGCATGCTGTCTCAACTGATAATGGGCACAACCTCAGATGTAACGTGGTGTAGGGCCTACTATATTCTAGTCTGATGTGAAAACATACAGTATTAGAAATAAGAACAAAATCCAAGCATTTGCATTTAGATTATTTACATTAAAGTTCAGGATTCTTTGTGATTTTTTTTCAGTATATTTTTAAATTATTTTATAACCCTGTTTGTGAGTATTCAAAGAATATGAAACTCAGCTGTTTACACAAATCTTAATTCCTTTCTTTCTCATGCTATCTCTTTATCACTTCCCTCTTATCTTGTTTCTTGCTTTCACTATTTTCTCTCCCATCCCTTTTTTTCTCCATTTCAGTTTGAGTGTCTAAGTCGGGTGGCTGAGTGCTTGTTCTCCCTAGTAAACGGTGATGACATGTACACCACTTTCGCCCAGCTGAAGGACAAGAATGGCCTGGTGTGGCTGTTCAGTCGTGCCTACCTCTACTCCTTTATCGCACTCTTCATTTACATGGTGCTCTCACTCTTTATTGCTCTCATCACTGATGCCTACGACACCATTAAGGTACTCACACCTGTGCTTGGTCAGCCCAAACTGTCACCAAAACAGCAAATTGACATGTATCTGGTGGGTGGGAGTAACAGGTGTAAGCAGTCCATATGAGAGGCTTTCCTTACTATTCAAACCAAGGGCATACAGTTTGTCCATCGCCTCGTTGAAGAACCAAACATTACATATACACTTTTTGTACTCTACATTCTTTAATGGGATTTTAAATTATATGACTGTTGGGATAAATGAATCAACCATTTCATGTGTTGAATTTTAAGATTTTCACAATACATTTTTATACCATACCAACAGAACTACCAGAAGAATGGTTTCCCCATGACAGAACTGCAGAGGTTTCTGAAAGAGCAGAAGGATTTCACCACTATTGAGGACAATGAGACGACAATAGAGATGGGAAATGGAAACTCAGCATGCTACTGCTGCAGACGGTACACTATCTTTACAATGCCCTATCGTGCCCTATGATTAGTATAATAATCTAATTTAAAGCCAAGTTCTAAGGTACAGTATGTTGGTAGTTTAGTAAGTATTTTGTACATTGTTATTATATGTGTGTTTTACAACCAAAACACACCAGAAACGTCACCCTGCACAGACTGAAAGATTAGATATTCTATTTGTTTCTATGAAAACAGGAAAAATCTAAGTTGATGCAGTTTTTGCCATCATATTTTTTTATTGCTGCAGAGATGGTGGAAAACTAAATATTTCCATGCTCAATTTAATATTGTCAAATTAATAGAATGACTGCTTCTTGATGTCATCTTGCTAATCAACACCAAATGTGTATGATGTCGTCTTCTCGCGAAGCAAACTGTTTATGAACTGCTGCAATAAAGAGAATTATTAGTGTAACAATTTCAATAGACATTATATTTGACTGGTTTTACAGACATTTAACCTTTTAAATACATGGTTTTCATTAGCAACTGCCTTGGCATTTGCAGGTAGTTTGACCTATCATAACTTGACACATTTCCTAACCTTGTCTGTCCTTAGCTTAGAACAGGTATTGCTTTACCGATTGTTTGTAGCTCCTTAGACATTTCCAGTGAGTATCTCCCAAACACCACATTGACAGAGCTATGACGGGACACTTGCAACATCTCCAGTATACTGTCGGGGGTATACAATGGCTATACTGTGTGTTCTTTTAACCTTTATAGGTTTTTAAACAATGCCAGGTACGTCTGTTTTTTATAAAATGATTGCATCATATATTTTATTTCTAGGCATTTCTCAGTGTGTCACCATGGTTTCCTATAAGATCATTCATCAGTCTGTCATCTGTGGGAGTGCAGCTGAGTGGAGTTTCCTCCACACTGAGGTTTAGCCTAGCCCTCTGTGGCCTGAGAAATGAAATTAGTGGTGGGTAAATTGTGGACACACCCAGCAATGTGCTGATTACAGAGGAACCAAGTGTTATTTGATGAAGAGGTTTCCCCCTTTAGCTTCTATAAGTCTTGAGGAAAAACCACTATACTAAGACTGAAACCACGTGCCAAATTCCACCCTATTCCTTTTAGTGCTTTGCTTTTTTACAGGGGACTACACTACATAGGGAATTGTGATATTTCAGGAGGTCTTAGTGAAATGAACAAATATACTGACTACTTTATATGCTGTTGTTCATTGAGGATCATAATCACAATATGGGATTTGCATGTTCATGCACATAACCTAAATAAAAAAAATAATTCATGCCTTTTGAGGAAGACAATAGCTTGAGTTGTCCTTGAAGCACATCCTTCCAGGTTATCAAATCCTGACTTTAAACATTCACTTTTCATTGTGCTGAACAGAAAGTCTAACGATATTCTATAAAAAGAATAGAGACCCTTACCTTGTAAATCTCCAAAACTTGTGCTGAGCGTTTTCACAGAAATCAATATCTTCTGAGCAAAAATGTTTTGTTACATTTCCCAGCTGCGGAAGCTCCTTCCAGGACAAGCCGACAAAAGATGTTATGGTGCTTTTGGTTTTGGACTATCCTCCTTTATTTTTCAAGGTGCAATAATAAAAATGTTCGCCATTGGTAACAGCACATTGACATAGTATGTTTAATTGGTTCCTGTAAAATAAATTGGATGTTGGGCTCAGTCATTCCCTGGTTTAAATTAGAAATATCTGACTTTGTATCTGTGGATGGTTGTTCCTGCAATAACTGGATGGTCATTTCTGCAGTGTCTATGGATGCTCGTTTGTGGCAAGATGTTTTTAAAGGGTCTGTTTTAGGACATATTTTATTTCCATGATATATGTTTTCTCTTGGTGATGTCATCCAGAAACTCAATGTGAATATTTGCTGGTCTGCAGATGAGAAATGGCTGTACATTTAAATAAAACATGGCAAAGCCCCAAAGTGACACAAGTTTAGTGATGGCTCTTCAATCCAGCACATTGGATAAAAAATGATTAAGTATTTGAAGTGCAGACTGTCTGCTTTAAATTGAGGATCTTTTTACATCCGTAAATTATGAACCATGTTGGAATTACAGCCATGATATACTGTTCATAGTCCCACCTCATAGGGGACCAAAAGTAATAACACAAATTAAGTAAAGGTGGTTCTTGGTTGTAGATCTATTGCATTCAATGACTGCCTATGGTTTGCAACTTACAGAAATCTCCACGTTCCTTCTCTGGTTATGAAGTTTCATGTCTGTACTGGAGCCATTTTTGTTTGTTTTGAGGCATTTTGACTGAAGTCTTATCTTAAGCCAAGTGAAGGCGACAAAATAATAAAATATTGTGAGGAAATAACTTATTTTCACAGATCATGAATGAGTACCATACTAATCTTAGTTTTGTAACTCATCGTAGTGCTTGACTATCAAAGGATTGTAGAGCCGGTCCTGACCACCCAGGGGCTTTAAGCAAAATTACTAAGGGGCCCTCACACACACACACACACACACACACACACACACACACACACACAGAAACTAAAAGATCGACAGAGAGAGAGCAAGCTATGGTAGTTAACTGAGTGCAACAGGTGACACCGAAGCCACAAAAAAATGCAACTAGTCGGCACAGTTAGTAGGATTGTCTGTTTGTGACATTGCATCTCTTTTTGGGGTTGGTGAAAGAATTCTTTATCCTACAAACCAACCCCATGCCGTACCCTTGGTTCCTCCCCAGCTGCGTTTTTTACGCTCACAATTTGTTTCTCCAACTCTTGGCTTGCTTGCTATGGCTGAAAGACTAAGTCCCACCCCCTCATTAGCTTAAGGATGTGGAAATACCGAAATAAATATAAACGGAAATAAATAAATAGACAAAATTATAAATTTATGAATCAAAATTATGTTTGTATAGTTTTATGTATATTTTTATGTATAAATATTTTTATTAATGCAATATATTAAATAATTAATTTATTATTTTGGCAGACTTGTTCCTCCATAAAAAACACTGTTGCCCATTGGCGTTTATCAAACGTAATAAATAGTTGTACCACTTTGTCAGGCACAAAGTCACAGAACACAGCCCTGGAAGTGGCTGGAAAGCAAAGAACACAGACTGACCAACAGATGGCCTGCCCAGCTCCAGCTGCTAATCGTTAGCAAGACAAATGGACTAGAGAGTAAACTATCACATCAGTTTAAATTTACTGTTATTTCCTGACAGCAAACTTGGAGAGGGGGAAAACAGAAGTATACCTGATTGCTGCTCTTGCAGTTCACTCACTACTTGCGTTTTTATCATTTCATAACCACAAGGATAGTATATAAATTTAAATATTTGTTCATTTGGAACATGTCACAGATCAGGTGTTGATGTCAAGAGATAAAGACTGAATGCAGGGAGTGGTGTTCTACAGTTTATTCAAGAACACTGGAAAATAATAAACCTACGCCAATTGTGGCTTCTAATTAATCACGGATGACTATGATGCCCAACACAAATAATAAACCCATCTGACTCTACCAAGTGACAAACACTCAGTTCATTAACGTGGACTAATCAGTATGAGATAGGAGTCACCTCCTCAGGACAATTACTTACAACACATTAACATAGTGGGTCACGGGAATCGCGCTCTGAACACATAGTGTATATGTTTTAATTCCTACTGAGGAATACTCACAGATACGTAATGCTGTATCAGCAGCAGTATATGGATCAAGCTCTTGTAGTTCTTGAAGATAGGGTTTTTGTCAAACACATAAACAGGGGTACAAGCCTCAATGATGCACGCCACCCTCTGGAACACCAAATGTCAATATAGCCTACTTGATTACTAACCACCAACCGGTGTGAGGGATAATCACCTATCATCAACCAGTCTTGTGCCTAGTTAATAGAAACAAACTTCCCATCACTAATTCACATGCACTTTCACATTAGGGGAAGGCCAGGTCCTTGGTTTAGCAAGCCTATAACTTGAATATACTTTGCCAGCTCTCTAATAATTGCAAAATTCTGGATGGAAATCACAGAATACTTATAGACAGAAATTTTATTTTCAAATGTATCTGAACAGTACCACTATATGGAATTAATATATTACACCTAGTTGTTTAGTAGTGCGAGACCTACCCCATTGGTCATGCTTTGTATATATTATGTTACATGACACAGTTTAAGTCAATATGCTGCCCGGGACACATTTCAGTTATTTCTCACTGTGTACTGTTGTCATGTTGTCTCAGCGTTGTGGCAAAAACTATAAAAACACTTTTAAAATCAAACCTAATTATTTAGAATGTTAGTCTACGTTTTAGTCTACATTTTAGTCTATGTATTAGCAGACAATTCTTTTCCTGGCTCAGGAAATCCACAAAAAATTCAGAAGTATCAATCTCTAACTATAATGTTTACCATCAAGACAGAACAACTAAAGGAGGTGAAGTCACACTCTTGTAGACAAGCACTATAGTGCTCTGTTATATTTTGCAAAGTTATATCAAGCGTATTAGTGTGGACACAGCCAAAACCTGCTGTAGCACTCGCGCTATTTTGACCCTGCTCTGGTGAGCATGATTTAGGTACATAGACAAATTATAGATATTCTTCATTGTACCCCTTTAACACTAGAACCGCCAGGCCCTTCTACATTCAACCGCCATCATCTGTAGTACTTTAACCAACATTAGCATACTAGTCTTGCAAATTAGCAAGGCCGTTATCAGCCAAAATACAATGGTCTACAAAAGGATGAATTACATAAAGATTTGTTTTGTTTAAGGTATTATGTAACATTAGAATAGTGTAGATGCTGGGGGCATTCAACCCGAGTGGACAATGTTCAAAACTTCCATTGTGGTCCATCCTGGTCGTGGAACAATGGATCAGATCTTCACTCTCGCAAGGATCCTGGAGGGGGCCTGACAGTATGCCCATCCGGTCTACATGTGTTTTGTGGATCTGGAGAATGCGTATGACCGGGTCCCCCGGGAGATACTGTGAGAGGTGCTGCGGGAGTATGGGGTGAGATGGTCCCTTCTTAGGGCCATCCAATCTCTGTATGACCAAAGTGAGAGCGGCGTCCGGGTTCTCTGCCGTAAGTCGGACTCGTTTCAGGTGAGGGTTGGCCTCTGCCAGGGCTGCGCTTTGTCACCAATCTTGTTTGTAGTATTTATAGACAGGATATCGAGGCGTAGTTGGGGTGGGGATGGGTTGCTTTTTGGTGTGCTGGTGATCTCATCGCTGCTTTTTGCAGATGATGTGGTCCTGATGGCATCATCTGCCTGTGACCTTCAGCACTCAATGGATCGGTTCGCAGCCGAGTGTGAAGCTGCTGGGATGAGGATCAGCACCTCTAAATCTGAGGCCATGGTTCTCAGCATGAAAAAGATGGAGTACCTACTCCAGGTAGGGAATGAGTCCTTACCCCAAGTGAAGGAGTTCAAATACCTTGAGTTCTTGTTTGTGAGTAAGGGGACAATGGAGTAGGAGATTAGTTGGAGAATCGGCGCAGTGGGGGCGGTATTACACTCAATTTATTGCACTGTTGTGATGAAAAGAGAGCTGAGCCAGAAGGCAAAGCTCTCAATCTACCGGTCAGTTTTTGTTCCAACCCTCACCTATGGTCAAGAAGGCTGGGTCATGACTGAAAGAACGAGATCCAGGTGGCCGAAAAGCATTTCCTCAGGAGGGTGGCTGGCATCTCCCTTAGATGCCCCCTGGGCGCCTCCCTAGTGAGGTGTTCCAGGCACGTCCAGCTGGGAGGAGTCCTCGTGGAAGACCCAGTTTTTTTTTTTTTCGTTTATTTGTTTCAACTCCAGATCACATGTTGCACAGTACTTGTAGCAGGCTATATTAGAGAGGTGCTTGATAAACATGATCAAACTTACAAAAAACATTAGGGTGTATCTTATCCATAACATTATATATAGAATAAAACAAATAAAGTGTAAAAGGTTCAACCAGGCGCTCAGGTGAAATATATAAAGTCCGTGATAGGTGCTCTTGGGGTATGGAAAAGAACCAAAGAAACAAAAGAACAGGTCCCAGGCCCTCAGTCAAGTCTTCAAATGAGGAGAAGGATAAAGTAAAAAAACGGGGTATGTTGGAGGTAGGCCTTTTGTCATGAGGTGTTGGTGTGTTGATGAAGGATGCAGAATGCAGGAGTACTTGGTACTGATGTTTATTATTTCAGAAGAGTAGAGTGCTTACTGGCGGAGATGACAAACATAACAAATCAAAATGACCATATCCATAATCACCTACTATACGATTCTTGTGGTATACACCACGTTCCAAATTATTTTAAAATGATATTTTACACTGATTTTCCTAAATTGTCGATGCAAATGATAGTCAGTATAATTTTCCAGTCACCAACCATTAGGGTATAAGTCGAATTTTATTGAACAAACCACCCAATGAAAACAGTATTTTTGAAAAAATAAAAAACTCAAAATGCACTGTTCTAAATTATTATGCACAAACATTTTCTAAGTTTTAAAGAAATGAAAATGGTCATTTGTTGAATTTGCAGCAGTAGGATATTATATTTACTCAAATCAAAAGCATCTTAACGGGGCAAGTTACATGTTAACATAGACCTCTTCTTTGATATCACCTTCACAATTCTTCCTTCCATTGAACTTGTGAGTTTATGAAGAGTTTCTGCTTGAGGATGCTCCAAAGGTTCTCAATAGGGTTGAGGTCAGGGGATGATGGGGCCACGCCATGAGTTTATCTCCTTGTATGCCCATAGCAGCCACTGAAACAGAGGTATTCTTTGCATCATGAAAGTGTGCATTGTCATGCATTAAGATGATTTAGCTATGGTATGCATGGTTCTTCTTTTTGTACTATGGAAGAAAGTGGTCAAAAACTCTATATACTTTACTGAGGTAATTTTCAAACCTTCCGGGACCCTAAAGGGGCCTACCAGCTCTCTACCCCCCGAAGAGGGCTACCAGCTCTGCCCATGATTTCGTCCTTAAACATGACTCCGCCACCTCCTTGCTGACGTCACAGCCTTATTGGGACATGGTGGCCATCAACCAACTATCTACTACTCCATCAATCTGGACCATCCAGAGTTACACCGCACTCATCAGTAAACAATACTGTTTGAAAATTAGTCTCTATGTATTTCTGGGTCCACTGCAACTGTTTCTGGTTGTGAGCATTGGTTAGGTGTGGCCGAATAGTAGGTTTATGCACAACGGCAAGCCTCTGCAGGATCCTACACCTTGAGGTTTGCGGGACTCCAGAGTCATGAATTTAATTCCAATTTGCATAATAATTTGGAACGCGGTGTAGGCACGGGGGCAGTAATGGAACAGAGAATGAATCTTAATAGCAAATATGTTACCACTGTGAATTTGGTGAAGACACAGGCAACATTTTTCACAGAAAATTATCTACTCCAGCTCCTCTCCAACTGAGTGACAGGAAATATTGACACACAAACACAATGGGGCCAGAGGGAACATGTATACAAACATTAATTAGGTAATAGGCATTAGGTGTGATAAATTAAAGAGACTTAACAAGGAGAATGACAAAGACAAATAAAAATACAAGTGAAATGGAATAATAGAAATATGTCCATGCCTGACCTCAGGATGGAGTCAAACCCATCCTATCGCACATTCCCATTTAGCCTGTTGTGCTCAAAAGTTTGTATACCCCTGTAGAATTGGTAAAATATGTACCATTTTTTAAGAAAACCTTAGTGAGCATGGGATTTATATTTAACTGTAGGTCATAACATAATGGCACAATCAGAAGAAAAAAATATGGCAACAAAGAAAATAATGAAAGTACCCCTGTTCAAATGTCTGCATACCTGCAGTTCTCAATATTATATTTTGCACCCCTTAGCATCAATGACAGTGTGCCGTTGTTTATGATAGTTGTCTATGAGGCCCTGCATCCTTGCAAGTGGTATAGCTGCTTATTTGTCTTATAAAATTGCCTCCAGATCATGTCTTGCCTCCAGGTCAAGTCTTTGGTGTTCTTGCATGAACCGCAAGTTTGAGATCTCCCTAGAGTGGCTCAAGGATATTAAAGTCAGATGGCTGTGATGGCCACTCCAGAACCTTAAACTTTTCCTGTTGTAATCACTAGACGGTAAACTTTGACGGTAAACAATCATGCACTGGGTTTGGTGCGTTACGCATCATTTCATTCACTATGGTCCCAAGCATAACACAAGCCCTTCCTCCCCAATTAAGATCCACCGACCGTGGCTAGTACCAAAAGCTAAGTGACTTGTGACTTTGTTGGTTTAGGTAAGAATTAGGGGTTAAAAAACTGATGAATAGTGTTTAAAAAACTTTTAACAAACTTTTCTGATTGTGATTTTAGGATTCTGACAATGGAACAATGTAAAATACACATATTTCGGAACAGTCAAGGACAGCAGTGTTTGTAGCTTTACTAATCACACATTTACTTTAATTAAAAACTCTTTAGTCAAATGACATGTGCCTTTGGCAGTTCTAGTGTTAAATAATAGCCTACACCTAGTCATACATTTGGATAACTCAGTGATATGGAGATAAACAAGCGTTGTTTGTTTGAGCAATTTAGAATGGAACCAACTGTCATGTCTTTAGCTAGCTAGTATAACATTAGGACAATAGTTAGCTTAGTAAAATGCTATCAATAAAATATTCACCGCATTACCTGCCTGTCTCTGGCGATTTACCCATTTCACAGAAAATAAATAAACAAACGCCATATTTGAATAACCTTATTTTCATGACCTAGGTATGATTATAGACTTCTTATGTATCTAGCCAGCTCACAAACTTGAAGTAGCAAGCTGTTACTAGCTAACTTGCTCTATTGGCAGTGCACAAAACAACATTTTTTATTATGCCTTATAGATCTAATATGAGTGTAGTTTCAGCAACTGGATAGATTATTTCTCATGTCAAATGTGTTCAGAGACAGATTTTGGGAACTCTTACAGTGAAATATGTAGCTACTTACTTGTTGTTGATATCATTCGTGCTTGTTTGAATTTGCCATTACTTGTATATGATGTCATTTGTGCGCACTGCTATCTTTCTGTTGCCATTCCTCTAGACCCCACTAGATGGCTAAACCATTCATTCATTAATTTCGAATGGGAAAATTAATCGCTTAAAAATGGCAATTAAAAAATAACTAGTGGACTGATCAATTACAAATGTACAAGCGCACTACATGGCACTAGGACACATATGCTGCCGGTGGAGTGGAATTGATGTCAAGGAAAACTGCAGGTAGTGATAAGGCATCAAAAAATTTAGTAAGAATAAGAAGGAAAAAATGAAGAACTGACACAATCACAAAATATATATTTGATTTTAAATGCCAGAACAGTATTTACTAAGCCACTCTGTACTTTCTGCAAAAACTGCACATTAGCTTGTTCACATTTGAGTACCCTTATTCACTTCTCACTCTTTAAATGGTCATGACTATGTATGTATGTATGTATGCATTTAGTAACATTTACAGAAAACCTTCATATTAGTAAAAACCCCACATGTTGAAATAATTGCATGCATGTTTGTGTTTATGCAGATTTATTAAATACACCAGATACCCAAATCTCTTCCTTCGCTCATTCTAACTCTGTTGAGCCATCTTTAGCCTTGAGGTTTTAACCAGACCTGGCACATTGTGTGTTTAAAGCACACTGTCTGTTTAAAACACCAATGTTACAATGAATATAGTGACTGACCAACACTATCTAGGCATCAGTAATGCATTATTAAAACAATATATTTTTTTAAAGACGTATTAATATTAATGAAATGGCCATTTACTTTTCTGGATGGCTTTGTACTTATGGCAGAATGGTTGCTCTGTTTCAGGACTTCTATGGATGATGAAAACAACATTATTTTCAGCTGACAGAAGCACACCTGAAACACCTTGGAATTTTGGAAGAAAAAAAGGTTTTGGAAATTGGTAATGTGACAGAAACATTTTATAATGTTTTTAGGCAGAGTTCAATAGGAATTTTGTTTTCACAGCTAAGTCAGATTGTTGGCTAATGCACAGGATGACAGTCATGCAAAAAAGCTGCCAAGGCTGACCAGAGACAGAGATGTCCATATTTCAGAGTTCAAAACTAAAAGTGGTTTATAATGATTTTGCTGAGTAATGTTTTGTCATTTAGATGTTCAAGTGGTATAATGACAATATAGGTTTCAAGAATCATCCCAGCTACTTTTAGAAATAAAGTATATAAATAACAAGGTAACTGATGACCTGGAATAAATGAAAAAACATTTAAGCAATAACTGTTTTCTTTTCTAGTTCATTTTTTATAACTTTTCAATTAATAATTGTCTGTATAAAAATGATATGCATGAGAATTTTATGTTAGAGAATTTGGGTACATATTTACAGTATATACTACATTCACCTTCTATATAAGCATCCCTGCTCTGGAATACTCACCAATCAATCCCGCCTGATTTAACCTGAACAGGCCAGGGCTGCTCCCTCTTGCCAAATGCCATTTGCTCCTGCTATGAAGCCCCTTACAAAAACCAAATGACCCCATGTAGTGAGACATTGATACAGTAAGGATACAAAAACTCCCTGTAAGCAGATGACATTCTCCTCTGTGTAAATCTCAAATACAGTAACACAGCCCTACTTTATAAGTTCATCTTATTTTGGTACTTTGGAAATATAAAGGTGGAACAGGACCAAACCAATGCCTTCATGGAGGCAAAGGCACTCTTTATAGCTATAAGCAAAATTTGGGCAATAAAAGACTATTCCCCCCGATTTCTTCTATTGAAAGGACAAACTCAAGCCTAACATTCAGTGGTATTCCTAATTGGAAGAATTTATGCCATTAAAATAGTTTTCCTACTAGAACTACTCTATGTTTTCCAGATTATCTTTATACTTATGTCCTTTGAAAACTGGAATCAATGTTCTTCTGAGGTAATAAAACATAGAGGATTGCAAATGACACCTATGTATATTTAAGATGGAAGTAGGACTGGCTCTGACAAATGTTCAATAAATATTTTAAGCAGCTAACATCCACTGTTTTGTTTACGTTACATCTAGCTGTCTTGGGATTGTCACAACTTTTTTATGGGTGCAATACTGATGGCTAATATTCTCTTGAATATATTGTTACTTGAACTTCTCAATTACCATATTCAACGGCCAAGGACAAGACAAGAGGAACGCGTGTATTGCACAACAACCTACAAAGGTAGGACCACGAAAGAGCGCAAGTAGATGCCACACAGGTGAACTAGCAGGTAGGGATGAACCGAGTATCTGTATCCTTGCTCAAAATGGGCATGGCGTACCTGGAAGTGTTTCATTCAAGCCAGAAATCGATATGGTTTGCTCAGCAATTGCTATATTCAGAATGAATGCATCCGACTTGAGCTACAGGGCAATGTTTTTGATCAAACACATGGCAATAGCTGTGCAAACCATATCAATGTCAGGCATAAATTAACTGCTTCCGTGTAGCTCTGCCCACTTCACGGAAGGCCACGCCCATTCCGAGCAAGGAAACGGACACTTGGAGCATCCCTACCAGCAGGTGAATTCAAATGCCCAAATAGGACTAGGACAAACCCTCATGGTGATGATGAGGAAAAAGTGACACACCAGTTCCAGAGTCTATAGAGACCCACATACAAACCCGACAAATACCATATCCAGACACAACAAGGAAATATTGTCTAAATATTGCCATAAGGAATCCCTGAGGCTTGGTGCATGCTGACCAGGCAGTGGGCGATGGAAATGTTTTGTCTGGGGTACATTAAACCATCTACAAGCGAGTGGTCCTGTCCTGTAATTCTGGGAATTATGCCAGATTGGTCCATACGGATTAGAAACAATGTCCAAGGATTTATAATACCCTCTCCAACTTGATGCATACCAGAACATGGCTGCTATAACTGCATTTGGTTTTCTGGTCTCAAACAAAGCCTGTATGTTTAGGATATTGTGCCTTGAGCAAACTTTGTTCATTATTGTCTTGTCCTGTAGTGCAATATGTGCTACCTAATCTCTGAAAGATGAATGGTCAGATTCTGGTCATTTTGTTTGAACAAATTATATACATTGCTCAAAATAATTAAGGTATCACTTTAAACACACATTGGGTCCCGATGAATGAAATATATTTATGATCAAAATCTTTACAGTACATTGTGAAATTCATTGAAAACCAAATAATTTAATGGTCAATGGAAGACAAAATCACCAACCGAGGGCTGCTTTCAAACTCACACTGAAAATCAAAGTAAACAACTGAAATCACAGACTGTTCCAATTTGCGTGAAATTTCATCACGGCAACTCATAATGTGACTCAGTGGTGTGTATTGTCCCCGAGGGTCCTGTATGCCCTCCTGACAACATCTGGGCATGCTCTTGATGAGAGAGTGGATGGTGTCCTGGGGGATCTCCTCCCAGACCTGGATGAGGTCATCATTAAGTTCCTGTACATTAACTGTAGCAATACTTGGAGGCAGCCGATGCACCGATACATAATGTCCCAGAGGTTCTCAATCGGATTCATGTCTGGGGAACATGAGGGCCAGTCAATGGCATCAATGCATGCATCATCCAGGACCTGCCTACAGACTCTGGCTACAAGAGGCCGGACATTGTCCTGCACCGGGAGAGACCACAGGGTGAATATCCGGTTTGGTAAAGTGACTCAAATGCGGAAGTGCCTTAAACCTGCATTCTATCTGAATTCCAGCTGGGGGCAATACATCTGGTTGCAAAAGAGCTTGGTTTGTTATAGTCTATGAGAGTAAGAGACAATTCTCACTTGATTTTGTACCTTAGTTAACATATTCATAATGAGTATATGGTCTCAATCGCTAGATTTAAGCCTTTTGCAATACATAATTATGTTCATTTTTTAAATTATGGTCTCGATGATTTGAAAATCAGCGATAAAGCAAAGGGGCATTTAGGGCGTGGCTATAAGGTTCGGTTGTACAGTACGACAAGACACTCAAAGGAGATGGCAGTTCAGTATTTCTGGTAAGTAACGTTATATTTTGTTTTACATTTTGTTTTAATACTGTTTTTGTTAGCATCTCAATTAATATCAGTTAGCTAGCTAGACTACTCCCTCTAGTCTAAAATCGTCACATCCCAACTGTTACGTTCAGCTCCCCAGGAGGGGAGTGGGATGTCAAACTTGTAGCCAAGGACACCCTGCAGCTAGCGAGAGAGGTATGGTGTCGAGGGTGCAGGCAAGGACACAGACAAACAGGTAGTACCGTTTCAAAAAGTTTTTTTTATTGTACCCAAGGTAATTAGTTAGATATCTAATAATAATAATAATAATAATAACTAGATTAGGTACAATTTATGGGGAAATTGTTTGAAGTGTTCTTGCTGCCACTAGTAGTCCGCACGTTTCGGTACCTTACTTGTGTCTGTAGTGTAAAAAATCTGGGAGTAGTGTCACTGAAGAATTTCTCCATTCCTATGGGACTTTTTTATAACGCTATTATTTTAAAAACCGTTTTTCGAAACCTTTAACAAAATGACAGGAATGTTAAGGGGAACAAGCCGCACGTTTTGGTACTAGCTTTTGTGTGTAGCATAAAATCTCTGGAATCAGTAGCGCCCGGAAATTTCGGCTTATTCATTCCTATGGGATTTTTTCGCCACAAAAACTGTAATATTTCTCAAATCGTTTTACGGAACCTTCCACAAAACAATAGCAACTCGATCGGGATCGAGCCACACGTTTTGGTACCTTACTCGTGTATGTAACTTTAAAACTCTGGGAGGAGTAGGGGGTCAAATTTTTGCTATAAGTTTAATAATAATATATATGTCGGATAATAGTATGTGTTCCTTGCCAAAGGCAAGAACACTTAATAACAACAACAACAACAACATAGAATGGGAAAAGGGGCTGGACAGGACCAAAGAAAAGAAAGAATATATAAGGTATTCACCCCTTACCTACTTTAACCTAACACAATCAAAAGAACCTAAACCTATACTGGCACACGATCCAGGCGCCCTACCAAAAGTACAGGAGTGGTCTGTCCAGGTCTTTACTAGTGTATATAATAGGGGAGTTACCCTACAGGTGGTGTAAACCCAGGGAGTCTGTCCTAACACTCCCACGTGCTTCCCCTCTCCCCTGGGAAGAAAAGAACAAAGAAACAGTTGTTAACATACAATAGATAGTTCAACACTTAATACTTATTCCAACAACTCACAACCACACACCAAACTCTCTCACAATCACTATAGATCAAACCAAAACTGTCTAAACAGCGCTAGTGCCTTTTAAGGCTCAACAAAACTGGTCAAAAACAATACCAAGCCAGACTCCAACAATAAACAAACAAAGCTCTCACTCAAAAACTAAAATAAACCACCAACACAGGGCTTAGCTGCTGGAGAGATAGATACAGTGGCCTCAACCACAACTAAACATCAACCACAGCACATACCAACCAGACCGAGCCCCAGAGACTTCTTCTTCTTCTTCATCATTAGGGTTTAACGGCAGTTTGCATCCACATCGTTGCATTACCGACCACCTACTGGATTTACCTTATTTGTTCATCCACTCCCCTACAACCTCTTAAGTAGCCCTGTGTCTTTCAAATACCTAAATATATGCTTCCGTCCTTTTTCATTTAGCCCTCTGTCCAGAATATCTTTAAGCCCACACACCTCTCGCCCCTCCATCTGCAATCCTGCATACATAGCCTCTCTGTGTCGGATACATTTCCCACAGGACATCAGGACATGTTCCACTGTCTCAATCTCATTACACATACTGCACTGTCCAGTCGAGTGTTTTCCCAATACAGCTAATGTACCATTCAATCCACTATGTCCAATCCTCAATCTACTAATCACTACCTGCTCTCTCCGGTTAGCCCCACTATTACTCACTCCCCCAACTTTCTTTTGCAACATATACAGCCGTCTACCTTTATCTCCCCTATCCCAATACACTGGTTGGAAATTTCCCTCCACACAATGCTCTTCCCCTCTGCCCTCGATAATTTCACACACTTTTCCACAGCTCCTTTCTTAACCGCCTCCTTTGCTAACCGATCAACCCTCTCATTGCCGGAAATCCCGGTATGCGCAGGTACCCACATGAACACCACAGTTTTACC
This sequence comes from Umbra pygmaea, assembly GCA_016801145.1. Lineage (NCBI taxonomy): Eukaryota > Metazoa > Chordata > Actinopteri > Esociformes > Umbridae > Umbra > Umbra pygmaea. The sequence goes on from JACXGM010007479.1 coordinate 18,272, forward strand.
CTGGGCAGCGAGCCTTGATGTCACACACAATATTTCATATACCAGCTCCTGGTGATTCCTAGCTGTACCTGCCTCGAGACTTGCCAGTGCCGACACGAATCACTCGACTCTCCTTTGCGTCTTCCACCCATTGCACTGCTAATTAAAGACCAATCATTTCAACCGCATACACATTCAGAAAGTCAGAGGTTCTCTTACTAATTCCTGTCTGACAACTCGGGATCACCACCGCTGCCCCCGTCCTCTCCGTCACCATATCTTTTGATCCATCAGAAAACACCTGTACTTCTCATCCATAAGTCTATAGTATTCTCGTACTAAGTCCAGTGCTTTACTATTGCGCTTGACTTTCAGCAGCTCCATATCCACACTGGCACTATGCAACATCCATACTGGCCTCACAGGCCACCACACTGTCGGACAAAACTCCACCCCTCGAACATTCATCTGCTCTGCTACGTCCGACCCTACCCACCCAAAACTCAGCTTTTGCACTTTCCTCCTTTCCCAACAATTCTCCAAGACCCTTTTGGTGGGATGCCACTCATCATGTCCGCTTAAGTTGACCCAATAGTTCGCCATAAGCTGTTTCCTACGAAGCATTAGTGGCATTTCCCCCGCTTCAACTTGGAGTACATACCGGAGCAGTTTTCACCGCCCCTACACAGATCCTCAAAGCTCGTGCCTGAATAACATCCAGGCCTGAGAGCACCGATTTAGCTGCCGACACATATACCATACTGGTCTGATAAATGTATTTCAACGACTTGAACTCAGCTCCCCACTCCAAACCTGCCAGACATCTCATAACGTTGATCACTTTTTTACATTTACTAATCACCTGTCCAATATGATCTTTCCACATCAGTCTTGAATCAAAATATATTCCCAAAAATCGGAATGTATCCACTTCCTCCAAAGTACTTCCATATAGTTTCAGATCGCAGCCTTCGTGCTTCTTCCTTGTAAAGAACTTACTTTAGTTTTGTCCACCGAAAATTTTAAACCCCATACTGACCCCGATTCCTCCACTTGCGTAACTGCCTTCTGCAGGTTCTTAGTCAAGTACCCGACATTTCTCCCTCTCACCCACAAAGCTCCGTCATCTGCAAACAACGACTTGCCCACTGCCCTTGGTATATTGCTGTATACATCATTAATCATTATAGCAAAAAATGTCGGACTCACTACACTCCCCTGAGGCATCCCATTTTCCACAACATAACTCTCAGATAGCTCTGACCCTATTTTCACTTGGATAGACCTCCCATCCAAAAAATCCATTATCCAGTTAAACATATTCCCTCTTATTCCAATCCTATGCAGCTTTATCAGCAGCCCCTCTGCCCACATCATATCATATGCTTTCTCCACATCAAAGAACACTGCTACTACTGTCTCTCTGTTGACTTGTGCTTTCCTCACATCGTCTTCTAGACACAAAACTGGGTCCATTGTGCTTCTACCTTTTCTGAACCCACTTTGGTACAGAGCCACCATGCCTCTACTTTCTATATAATGCACTAACCTATCGTTTATCATACGCTCCATTAACTTACATAAATGAGATGTCAGAGCTATCGGTCTATAATTCCCAGGCCTGCTTGGGTCTTTACCTGCTTTCCTTATTGGCACAATTATTGCCTCTTTCCAACTCTCTGGCAGTCATCTTTCCTCCCAAATTTTATTATACAACCCCAATATCTTACCCAGTCCTCCAACACTTATATGCTTTAACATACTGTAGCACACCTCATCTTTCCCAGGCGCAGTCATTCCTGACCTTTCCAGTGCCCGTCTTAACTCCCCCATACCAAAAGGGACATGTATGTCATCATCATCGACCCCGTTCCGGCCTAAGGCCTCCCTATTGTCTGCTCTTGTTTCTGCCCTTCCCCTCCTTTCATCGTCCGAAAGATTCGCCAAACTATGCACCGTTACAAACGCATCAGCAATCAATTAAACCTTTCCTTTATTAGTCACTGCCGTCTCATTTCCTTCCGTCAAAACTGGATAGTGCCACATCCTTCGGTCTCCTCCCATCTTTTTAATCATACCCCACACCTCTCCCACCTGCGTTGAACTGCTTAACGTATTACAATAGCTTCGCCGATGTGCTCTTTTTGTTTGCCTTATCGTCCTTCTCACCACTGCCTGGGCTTGCTTATACTGTATCAAGTGTTGATAATTATGAGTTCCCTTCACTGTTCTAAAAGCCTTGTTCCTAATTCTCACAACTTCAGTGCACTTATCATCCCACCAGGGCACTACTTTCCTCTTCTGATGCCCCCTACTTTTAGGAATGGATACTAATGCCGCTGAAATTACACTCATCTTAATGTTGCTATCAAGTGCTTCTATTGACATTTCTCCCTTACTCTGATTCAGACCCTTATCACATGCCTGCATAAATTTACTCCAATTAGCTTTTCCAAGTATTCACTTCCCACCAGATCCTTCACTTACCAAGGAGATGTTAATATTTACCCTGCACCAGACCGGTTAATGGAGATGTTAATATTTACCCTGCACCAGACCGGGTAATGGAGATGTTAATATTTACCCTGCACCAGACCGGGTAATGGTCGCTGCCTATAGTTCCTTCCTGATACACTGACCACTCGCATAACGGCGCGATATTACTAGCCACCAACTTAAGATCTAATACAGACTCTTTGCCCACATTATTATCCATTCTCGTGCTACGGCCATCATTCAAACATACTAGTTTCTTCTCATCCAACATTTCCTCTATGACCCGCCCATTGCCGTCCGTTCTATCACTCCCCCACAACACGTTGTGCCCATTAAAATCGCCGCACCACATAATGTTCCTACTATCCTGTCCTTCTATCTCCTCAAACATAGTTACCTCCAACCTATTGCAGGGATTATAATAATTCACTATTACCAACTTCATTCTGTCAGCCCACACTTTGACAACCACATACTCCTGCTCACTCCCTATACCTAGTACTTCGTAGGGAATACTTTGCCTTATAAAAGTGATACACCCTCCACCTCTCCCTTCTTTTCCTTACTGCCAGATACCCATATAAAACAAAATCCAGACTAGGCTTCAACCAGGACTCTTGAATACAGATAACGTCCGGTTTCTCACTCCTACTAAAAACAAACTGTTTAAAATCTTGTCCCTTCGCCAATAAACTTCTTGCATTCCATTGTAGAACTAGCATTACGCTGGCTATCAACCCACACACTCAGAGTCTTGACTGGACTGTACCCTGAGGTCCTCAATCACCTCCTCCCATTTTAACCCTCTCATACCCAAATGGTGTTTCGCTGCCTTCACAATAACCTGAATCCGTTCCATTTTAGACTTGATCTCCCAAGTCGCATTTATGACTCCCGCTATAAAAGTAACCAATTTTTTTTTCTCACGCCTTTCCTTTTTTCTTTCTCTCTGCTCCTTAGCTACAACCAACTCAGCGCCATCTTCCCCCTCCTGTCGTTGCTGGCCTACCATCTTTACCGCCGCCGCATACGAAACACTACTCCTCACCCTTATCCTTTGTACCTCCACCTCCTTTTTCATTGCTTCACAACCCCAATACGCAACATTATGGCTGCCTGCACAATTACAACATTTTGGTTTCACTCCCTCCTCACATTTCCCATAGTCATGATCTCCACCACACCTTGCACACCTTCTCTTGCCCTTGCATACTCTTGCCACATGCCCAAACTCCTGACAATTGAAACACCTCATAGGCTTTGGTACAAACTCCCTAACATTATACCTCATAAATCCAAAATACACCTCCGTTGGTAGCCGCTCTCCTTCAAACTCTATCAAAATACCTTCAATCTTCCTCTTCTCTATTCCACTAGTCATTCTTGTCGCACTCTTTATTGCCTCATTCCTCATCTTCAGGTTCTCAAGCAGCACCTTCATATTGACACTAAGAGGAATCCCTAAGATCACCCCCTTAGGGCCATTGCCCCTCTTATCCCCTACTTTTACAACCCGGGATACTTTTACCTTCCCAACACTAGTCAATACCTTAGCCTTTTCCACCTCCACCTCCGTAGTACAGCCAATTAGCAAGTTACCATCCCCCAACACCCTCGCGTATCTCACTTCCCCCACCTGCCGCCTAAGAATCTGGGTCAGCTTTAGAGGGTCAATCTTCTTTGCTCCCCCTTCTCCCTCGAATCTCACCACCACATTAATAACCCCCTTTTCCTTCCCTCTGCCCTCTCCTTCCCCACCATCACCTGTTGTACCCCTAGCGCTAAGTACCTCTGTCTTCCGTTTTTTACTACCACTCTCCTTCCTCGTTCTACCAACCACCTCTTCCCACTCACTATCCCTCGTCCCGCCGTCCTCACTTAACATACTCCCCTCATCGTCTTCCATCTCCTACCCTCAACCCCACCTAGAGTATGTAGAAAACAAGGTAGAAACACTGATACCGGACCTTACAGGCCGTCGGCCAGTCTTTCCACTACTTGCTTCCCACAGAACCCAACCCTACACCCACGCGCAAACAAAGAACCCCTCTCCAGCCCACGTACTCGGCACTCCTGACTTTGAAACCCTCACAACTACTCAAACACACGTGTGTCAATCCGTGTGTGCCTATTTTCAATCCCGCATCGCCGCATCGAGCTCGAGCCCCAGAGACACACAAAATGGCACACTATATACAGAAGGGCATAATGGGAGATGAATGATGATTGCTGAATCCAGGTGTAGGGAATAATGGGGGAGGAGTCTGTGATGAGTTGTAATGTGGATGATTGGTAATCAGCTGAACCTGCCTTACCTGTGGGAGACATACAAACGGAACAGAACAAACACACAAAACAGGACAGAAATACAGCATAGAGAACACCAACACAGACCAGGGGCCTCATTTATAAAACTTTGCGGTGGATTTGCGTCAGAAGTGGCGTACGGACGAAATATAGGACGTGCGTACGCAAAGAAATATTCAGATTTATAAAACCGTGCGCACGCACGTCCTACAACGTTTTCCCTTTATAAATCACAATCAACTCTAAATGTGGCGCAGCTTTTGCGGCTGCATGTCACGCCTATAATTGCCCATTAATAGTCAGTGAAACGCCCTGAAATTAATATTCATTGATTGAGAAATCATGGCAAACAGAGAGAGAAAAACCAAGAAAAGAAACTTCACTCAATGTGAAGTAGAAAATATTTTTGGGGAGGTGGAAAAGAGGAGGAAAATGTTGTTTGAAGGGCAAAGTTATTACCAATGCTGAAAAGGCGTTGGAGTGGCAAAAGTTTGCAGACGCTGTAAGAAAGTTGGACCGTGGCCCAAATAAAAAGTGGTCAGATATCAGTCGATGTCAAAGTGTCTAGCGTTTCATCGCGAAAGTGTGTCTGCCACGGGTGGGGGAAAATGTATGTCTGCTCCGCCAGACGGACGCATTGACAAGGATATGTTTTAAACATTATTTTGTATTATTTATGAGGATGAATTACATAACATGCCAATATAATTACAGAACATGTTTGAGCGTTCTTTTTGCAAATATGTCTTTGTTTGCATTTAAGTTGATAGTAAGAACATTGTAAGAATGGCTATGTGAAATGTTCATATTATTAATGAGAGGCATTATTTTGATTTCGTTTAGCTACACAACGGTCTGCAGTTTCAGACAGCTTCACGTGTTTTACACACCTGCCGGCGGTGTCGCCATTTCTAATTTCACCCGTTTTTGTGCGTACGCATGGGTCAGAGTTTCCGTGAAGGACCGCATGTTTTCCCATCAAGCTTGCTTTCTATAAATCTCAATTATTGCGTAGAGAGCGGCGTACGCTTTCTTTTGTGCGTACGCCACGTTTATAAATGAGGCCCCATGGCACAAAGAAACGTGCGGGGGGTCGTAACAGCAACCAAGCTGTCTGCGCCCATAATGGCAAATTCGATTACCCAAATCAGATCTTCATAACCAATGGGTGACGTCACATGTTACGTCCAGTGATACGGTCCATGGGAGGAAACCAGGGCCCACTGAACCGGTGTACGGTCTGATGATGGGTCTGAGGATGTTATCCCAGTACCTAACAGCAGTCAGGGTACAATTGGTTGGTAAATTGAGGTGTGCGTGGAGGTGTCTGACACTTCAAGGATATGCCTTTCCAGACCATCACTGAGCCACCACCAAACCGGTCATGCTGGATGATGTTGCAGGCAGCATAGTTTTCAACACAGCATCTCCAGACTCATATCTGTCATGTGCTCAGTGCAAACTTACTCTAATCTATGAACTAGAGGACGTCATGCCCTGATTCCACCCTCAAAGTCTCTGTTTCTGACAGTTTTGTCAGAAACATGCACACTGGTAGCCCACTGGGGGTAATTTTGAAGGGCTCTGGCAGTGCTATTCCTGTTTCTCCTTGCACAAAGGAGCAGATAACGGTCCTGCTGCTGGGTTGATTTCCTTCTACGGCCCTGACCAGATCTCCTTGTGTAACAGCCTGTCTCCTGGTATCTCCTCCATGGTCTTCAGACTGTATTAGGAGGCACAACAACTTGCGACGGCACATATGGATGTGCCACCCTGGAGGAGAGGGACTATCTCTGCAACCTGAATGGGCCGCAGGTACAGCCTCATGCTACTCCGAGTAATAAGGACACTAGCAAAATGCAAAACTGAAGAAGAATCACTCAGAAAGGATATGGAGAGGGCAATTGTCTGTGGCCACCACCTGCACAACCATTCCCTTTTGGGGGTTGTCTTACTGTTGCCTCTCCAGGACACTTGTTGTCACTAATGGACACCAAAAAAGGTGTCATGGGTTGACAGTGATTTTATTTTAGCAGTGTAATAATAATTGGCTTTCATGTGTCTTGGCATGCTCTCCACCTGTCTTTATATTGATGTTGGGTGACTTTATGCCACTCCTGGAGCAGCTCAGCTTTGTTTGATAGGTTGTAACCATCCATCTTCCTCTTGATCACATTCCAGAGGTTTTCAATAGGGTTGAGAATAATATGCAGTGGTCTCTTAATTATTTCCAGAGGTGTATACGTGTACCTGTGCCTGGCAAAGGGAAGAAGACCTACAGATGAATTAGTTCATCAATTAATACTGATGCCATTTCTGTAAGTACATAAACATCATATTCATTATCTAACAGTATGCACCACACCCTGCAGTGTTTAGTAGTTGCTGAAGCTACCATCAAAAATCGAATGAGATAACTGAAATGTCTTAAATGTCATCTACACTATGCTTAAAATTATAATAAACAATACAATGTTGACACTAGTATGATTTCAATATGTTTGTTTAAATATGAAATGACATGACCTATGTATTTCTGAATATAAAAATCACTTTAGTTAAATTTTCTTTCAAAGCCCCTCTACCCGCATACAAAATAAAAACACAAACAATATCGTAAATAACAGCAATATCTTATAGTATCATTTATACAGTGTAGAAATTATAATGTAATATTATACTCAATGGGTTTCTGATACCAGTCGATTCCAATGTGAGCAGATAAGGGGAGTAGCCTATACTGGCACTTATTTTATTCGAATCCAAGAACGTAATTTCCCAGAGGGAGTCGCTTTGGGATTCACACTGTGAATGTTCCAGAATTCCTTTCAATGAGTTAAACCTTACGGACGAAAATGATAGCATGCGAACACGAGTCTTCAGTGGGTATGCGGTTGCAAGGTGTTTTGTTGTCGTTTAATGAATCATGCTCATGTAATGCAACCATCTCCCACATGGGGAACACCTTTAATGGTTTCCCCCTCATCCGCTTTATTCTGGTGTGAGTATCGGTGTGTGAAGAAGCTTGTCAGAATGGAAGGAACATTGATGACATTTGGAGTAGCGCGAATGGTATATTCCATTTACACCAAATAAGAGATTAGACAGAACCTTCTGGGCAAACCTGGTAAGTTATATTTACTTTTAGATTTATTTTTGTAACCATCCAAGGTACGCTTCTGGGATCCCGGATAGGTATCAGAATAAACTCGTCATATAAAGTTAGCTATTTCCAAATAAAACCACTTGACCTTATTGTCGTGCAAGCCTCAACTGCGTCTACAATAAAAATAAATGGTTATCCGGCATGCTTCAAAGTTATAGGAATGTGGGCACAAATCAGATCGTCCCCAACATTTCCTCAGTGAGTAGTATGAGATTAGAAGAAATATGTTATTGTATGATGGGAAAACGTTCATCAAGATTTCGCAGTGTTTATAATTGTTTTCTCTTTTTACATTATATTGATCACATTCACCCCTAAAAGTTGTGGATGTTATGGATATGTAGCCTAATAGCTACACACGGATTGGTAAAATAAAAAAATAAAAATTGCTCTGGGAAGAAGTCTTGAGGTTTACTAATGCGTTTCTTGGGAAATGTAAGCGGAGATCCGTGTCATACAAGGAACTACATTTTTTGTTTGTTTTTAGAATGATTAGATGTGTTCTTATTCCAAACATTTTCACTGTCAGAGTGACCAAGTTATATTAAATTGGCTTTTGTATGCTCACTCAATGTTTTAGTGTTATAATTCCTAAGTTATAACATAGTCGAAATGCTTAAAATACACAATTCACTAACAATAAATTGAGAGCGTCTACAGTACAGTACTGTCCTGCAAAGGCAAATGGACTTAACCTCAATTTTGGTCAGAAATGAGTTATCATCATTTTTTAAACAATAAAGTTCTGCTTTATCATGTGGACAAATATATTGACTCAAATTTATTTATTTATTTATAAAAAGAGAGGGTTGTCCTTGTCACATTTCCAATATTCTGCTTACGATTTAACAATTTTAAAGTCATTCTTCTCAGTTGTACACTCTAGCGAGTCTTTTGTCTTTGTATGGCAGTATACCTCCCTGAATATTCGAATGTCTGTTAAAAGATGCACTGCTTACCAACAGTGAGACTGGTCTACAGTAGTTACAGCTTACAAAGTTACACAGCCCTGCTCACTCTCTGTAGTAGGACGACCACTATAGTAGGACCACCACATACAACTTTTTTTCAATACAGCAAATACTGTACACAAAATAAACATTGTTTTAACATACTAACCAGAAATCAGAAAATTAGATTTGGCTCTCCTCTGATGAGTGGCAACATGGGGGCCTCAAAACAACTCTCAAATGACCTGAAAACAAAGATTGTTCAACATTATGGTTTAGGGGAATGCTACAAAATGCTATTACAGAGATTTTAAGCTGTCAGTGTCCACTGAGGAACATAGTGAGTAAATGAAAGACCACAGGCACAGTTCTTGTCAAGGCCAGAAGAGGCAGGCCAAGTAAAATATTGGAAAGGCAAATGCGAATGAGGGTGAGAATGGTCAAAAACAGCCCACAGACCACCTCCAAAGACCTACAACATCATCTTGCTGCAGATGGTGTCACTGTGCATCGTTCAACATTTCAGCGCACTTTGCACAAGGAGAAGCTGTATGGGAGAGTCTAGCGGAAGAAGCCTTTTCTGCATACATGCCACAAACAGAGTCGCTTCAAAACACTGCTCAAATTCTACTCTGGCATTTATGCAGAGGAACAAGTGGCCATACCAGTCCCCAGACCTGAATATCATTGAAAACCTGTGGGGTGACTTGAAGGGGCTGTCCATGCTCGGCAACCATCAAACCTAACTGAACTGGAGATGTTTTGCAAGGCGGAATGGTCCAAAATACCTTAATCCAAAATCCAGACACTCAATACAGGCTATAGGAACCATCTAGAGGCTGTTATTTCTGCTAAAGTAGGTGCAACTAAATATTCATTTGAAATGTCTGTTGGGGTGCCCAAAGTTATACACCTGTCTAATTTCATTTTGATGCATATTGCACATTTTCTGTTAATCCAAAATAATTTCACTACCGAAATATTACTGTGTCCTTCAGTTATTTGAAAGTTCAAAATGAAACTGCTGATCGAAATACAATTATTTATAAATGGAAATCATGAAATTTTCAGGGGTGCCTAAACGTTTGCATACGACTGTACATTGAATCACCCGTACCGACTGATTAGGCATTCTGGATTGTATAAATACCTTTCAAAGATATTAACCACCTTGGCAAAGAGGAGCAAAAAAGTCTATAAACATGACATTGTTGATCAGCTTGATCTTACAATGAAATATCAGAGAAATAAAAGTATTTTTTGAGGTAAAAAAAAATAAAATGATTAATCAACAAAATAAATATTTCTCAAAACATCTCGTAATTATTGGCAGGCACCTCTGCATTTAGAACTTTGTCCTTTTCTCAGATGTGGTAATGTTGGAGGAGAACTGAGAACATTTATTCAAGCAAAAGCTCTCCAGATTCTTTAGTATTGTTTGTCCTCATTTATGGCCGATCCCCTTTTATTTGCCGTAATATTTTTAAATGCGGTTTAGGTCTGGGGACTGGGATGGTTAAAATATCACGTCACTTTACGTGGAGGTTATTTTTTAGCAGGACCATCCCGCTTTTAATGTCAAACCCGACCTTGATGTTTGTGGGCACAAAGCTTTATATTACAGTTTATGCCAAGCAACAGATTTTAAAAGTAGTAATAGTAGTCCACATTATCATGTCAACTAGTATCGAACAACAGGTGATTCATAAAACCAATCACAAAAACATATCAGCAGTTTTCAAAATGAATCAGACATATCACCCAAAATATTTTTGATAATGTCTATTGTCTGACACTATTGCTTTAATTTAATGTATATTTTTATAGCATAAATAAAAAAAATAGGCCTGGACTAGCTCACTTGATTCAAGCTGTTAAGGGCTAGATGATTACTTGACGTTAGTTCAGGTGTGCTACCTCAGGGATACGGCTAATAAAAGGCATCCTGGGGGTCCACCAGGAGAGTTTTGAGGACCACTTACCTACGGTATGTGCTAATAAACGTTTATATTGTACATATACAATTATATCCAAACTATGAATAATATTATGCTTGACATCCCAGGTTAAATGCATAAACATTTTAATTATAGTGAAGCAAAATCTTCATTCACATTTTCAATAAGAATACATAACATTCTGTCACTTCAGTTATTTGGCCAAGTCAAATAATTCCATGTTTTGTCTAAATAATCTTCCATGGATGTACTGCATAGCATATTACTGGATCCCCAGTAAGAACTAGGCCTGCACAAAAAAATCGTTATAAAATCGTGATCTCGATTTACCCCTGTTCCCGATTTTAATTTGAAATGACTTTGATTCTAATTTAAAAAAAAGATTTAGTTCAATGTGTTATATGTCCCTATTTTTGGTAGCCTACCGTCAAGGTGATGTCGGGCATATTGTAACCAGGCTTTTTCTGGCACTGGTGCAGTAAAGGTTTCTTTCTGGCAACATGACCATGCAGCTCATTTTTGTTTAAGTATTGTTGTATTGTGCTCCTTGAAACAACCACACTTTCTTTTTCCAGAGCAGCTTGTATGTCTCACGAGGTTACCTGTGGATTTTTCTTTGTATCCCAAACAATTCTCTTGGCAGTTTTGGCTGAAATCTTTCTTGGTCTACCAGACCTTTGCTTGTTTTTAAGAAATCCCAAAATCTTCCACTTCTTAATAAGTGATTCAACAGTACTGAGTATTTGCAATGCTTTGGCTAACATTTTATAATGTTTTCTAACTTTATGTAGTTCCAATACCTTATTATGCAGGTCTTGTGACAGTTCTTTTCTGCTCCCCGGGCTCAGTATCTAGCCTGCTCATTGCATCTGTGTGAGAGCTAACAAACTCATTGACTATTTCTACACAGGTACTAATTGCAATTTAAAATGCCACAAGTGTGGGAAATTAACCTTTAGTTGCCATTTTAACCTCTGTGTATCACCTTGTGTGTATGTAACAAGGCAAAACATTCAAGGGTATTTAAACCTTTGATCAGGGCCATTTGGCAGATTTCTGTCATCAGTATGTTTTACAAAAGACCAAACAACTATGTGATAACTCATGGCTTCATGATCACTATGGTCACATTACAGTCAGATATGTTTTTTGCTTGAACAGTCATTTTGTCAAAATAAATGCCAGAATTTCACACTTTCTGCCAGAGTATGCAAAATTATCAGAACAACTGAATTATCTGCCTTTGTCAACATTTGACCATGTTGACTCTCTTACTGCATACCAGAATGCTGCAAAGTCTGCAAAAGCAGCTTATTTTTCAAATCTAATTGAATCAAATCACTCCAACCCCAAGGTCCTGTTTTCAGTCATTCAAGCTGTTATAAACCCTCCTGTCAACACATTGTCCATTTCCTCAGAGGCTCTATGTGAAGACTTCCTAAGATTTTTTATTAACAAAATCA
>JACXGM010007480.1:0-30416 GCA_016801145.1 Umbra pygmaea
GAGTGTTTGGTCTTGTCTCTTGTCGATCAATGTGCTATGTTACGTGTTCCTGCTGTGTTTCTCTATACTTGTGGAGTATCTTCTGTTTGGCCCCTCGTGGCAGTTTTGTTTAACTCAGTACTTTGGTTATTAAATCATTATTTGTTTGCAACACCTTCGCGCCTGTCTCTACATTCATCCATTCAGGATACGTGACACACCCGAAAGAACTTAACCTAACACTATCCATAAAATGTTCAGCCAATATGCAGCTAGTAATATTTGGTGAACTAAATTTATTAAAAAGTAAAACATTTAAAAGTTTTCTGATGCCAGCTTGGGAGTTGATCTGGCAACCTTCTGGTTACTAGTCAGATATAACCACAAGCTTATCTGCTGGCTTCCTGCAGCCCGCTGAATGCATTTATTTTTGTTGAGTCCAGTATAAAATGTTTCTGAATTCCCGCCTCCTCTCTGCCTCCTCTCCATTTTGATTAAGCATTTGAATGAACCAATCAGAATCTTACTGCCCTCAGAACATGTTTGAGTAAGGAAAACGGGCATGTGCGCTGGTACACGACAGAGTCAACTCAGCGTAGAGTATGTACACATTTGACTATCTTGCACCCAGCGCAATTGACATTTTACAACAACGCGTGTATCATTCCTATTTTGCACCCCACACACAGTGGACTTTTCCCCCCACAGACACGGTCGGTAAATTAGGGAATGAACTTGCACTCCCGGGGGGCGGTTCAGCAAATAGATGAGGCGTGTTCAGGCGCAAATGTTTCCTGGTGCTATTTTGCAGTTTTAGAAAACAATTCCGACACAGACCAGGAAAAACCTAGTCTAAAGTCAGTGGCGCGATTCAGATGCTATTTTAAGGGCGCATGCTTGGCCATAATGTAATGTGTGCACAACAAGCATACACTTTGCTTTTCTCATCTACACAAACGCAGCAGTTCCCATTTCTGCAAACCATACATAATTACAAGGAAAAATATTACCACATGAAGGAAATCATTGTGGTGTCGATCAAGATGTGAAAAATAGGCATAAATCTAGTGTACACATTTACCCAAATTATTCGCACTGATATACATAAACTGCAAGGGGACTTAAGGAGACATGATGTTGAATTGCATGTGTGCCATTTAACCCAAATGCCCCAGCAGCAGAACGGGAGAGGAGAGCATATTTGACAGAAGACCTGCTGCTATGTTTATAGTTAGGTAAGCAAAGTAATCTCAGGCTAATGTTAGATTACATTGCAAAAATATCACCATGCATTCTTAACCTCGTGATTCAGTGAGAGTGAGCCCAAAACATTGGAAAGTATGCCTTTGTGACATTTCATTATTTACATTTTGTAAAAAATAAAAATCAATAGCAATCTGCCATGGAACAAGCCCGCCTGCTCTTAAAGGGAATGTGAGACAATGCTCTGATTGGATTATTGCACATTACGCCCAAACCACATCTATGACTAATGTAGCTACTTCAGACCTACCTATTTTTGGTTTGGCGCAAGAGTCATATATCCCTCCGGTATAATAGCAGCGCTCCACCTGTTCTGTTTAAGTAGTGCATCCGGCTTTTCAAAACATCAAAAGTGCGCTCAATCACCCCCTTGTCTGTATGTGTGCGCGGTTGTAGTTTTGTTGTGCTGCGGTTGTGGGGTTAATTGGAGTCATTAACCATGGCTGTTGGGGATACCCACCATCACTTAAAGCAAGAAATAGAACATTACAGAACTAGCACATTCTAATAAAAGAATGAGGTATTAATGCATGAGCTGTTGCATAATGTCAATATATAAATATGGCTGGACAAATTCACTGTAAAACATCCCCAAACAAACAATGCTTTCCAAGTAGCCATGCCTCTTTAGAAGCTCAATCTTTGGTAGATAGCACTATGATGGAAAATGAAGCTGTCATGGACAGATCCAAGGAATTTGGCAACGACATTGGTGAGTGACATGTTGGCATCACATATGACTTGAACATTCATTGAGTATGTATGCTTCCTATTTCTGTATACGTGCTCGTTGATTGAAGGTGGGAGTGTAGGGACATGAGTGCAATCAATGGCTCCTATAATGTTTGGAAAGTTTACAATGTGAACTAAATCTTGTTTTATGTGTCTTATTTTGGCATTAGTAGTTGGGAAATGTATGTATTGACCAGTGTGCCATAGTAATGTGTTGAGTGTGTGGCTGAGTGAAGGCTGCGATATTCCCACGGCTGATGCAATGACCAATTGGAATGATCCTGATGCCAGTATTTGTTATGTTGCCAGGAGTTTAATGTGTGCTGGGATGGAATATGAATGCTGAGTTCCAGGTCCTCTTTGATTTCATCCAGTAATTCAATTATTGCATGGCTGCTTAATCTGTAACGTCGGATGATTTCTGGTTCACTTAATTGGAAAAGAGTGATTCTCGTGGCATAAATCCTTTCTGCTCGCCATCTTAGCCTATGCCTTCGCCTTGCTTAGATCACTGCTGTCATTGAATAAGGTCAATATTTACACAGAGGAAAACCCGCAACCTGCTTTTAAGAGGCGGAGAATTTCCCCCGCAGAATAGAGGCGTTCTCTTACTGGCAGTCTTTGTAAATACTGCGGAATATATATTTTGGCGCACATTACGCGTATCCTCCCATCTTCTTCGATGGAACTTCCACTTTCCCCATGACTCTACCATGAACACATATTGAAAGTGCAACTTGTATCTTCTCGCTCATGTGGCAGGCAATCTGCGATTTTCCCCAACTGGGCCCTATTTGTAAATAGCCCGCATCGGTTAAGTTAGTCTTTGTGAACATTTAACGACTGGAAACAGAAGCAAACGGCTTGATAAATCTAGCCCATAGTATCTCCAATCAGCCATCTTAATGCTTGTGGGTTGAATCTGTCCCACAGCCTGGTAGTCTGAGCTGTTTATCTGATGGTAGCAGAATGAACACATGGTGGTTTGGATGACTAGAATTTCCAGGGCCTTACGCTGGCGCACTGTCTGATGTAGAGATCTTGAGTTCATGTGTCTTTAAAGAGTACAGGAGTGGAATAAGTACACACCCTTTGGGGGAATGTTGACGATCAGTTTGCCGGTGGGGCTGTTGCCTATCCTCAGTGCCGGCCCGAGGCATAAGCAAACTAGGGGGCCCCCAATCAAGTGCACAAGTGACTCGGAGGTAGGAGGGGGCCCCCAACTCATGATTCGGCAAATTCTGCTTAGAGCCCCCAAAAGGCTCGGGCCAGAACTGCCTATCCTCATCAGTTGGGGCATCCTCAGTAGAATAGTTTTTTTGTCCCCCAAAAATGAAATGTACATTATTATGTCGATTGATGCTTAAGAGCGTTTATCTCCCGCACTCTCCCTAACTTTGCCTACAAGCTAGAAAGTAATACTTATTATCATTGGAAAGAGGAGATTCTGATGCAAATTATGAGTGGTGGCTTTTCTATGTGGGATTATCAAAGCCGGAGGCAACGCATCTCAAACTTGGTCGTTTTATTGGCAAGTCTATTTATCGTTAAAGACAGGAAGGAGGAAGTGGAAATTAAAAAATAACAAATCTGCAATGAGTTTTTTGTGAAGGGGGAAATGGCTGGGTTTTTAAAAACATATAGGAAAATATTGAGGAATACGTACATTTTGATATTGACCTGTTTTTATGAAACATTGTCAACTGGTTCAGGAGCCATGGGAGTATGCCAACATACTGACTTATTCTTAATGGTTTACATGCATTTACCCATAATAACCAAAAAACATAATTTTTGGACTTTTTGGGGATATAATATGACATAATACAGCTGTGGCCAAACATTTTGAGAATTAAACAAATACTTATTTCAGTGTAAAAGTCAGTGTTGATTTGCATGAACTCCAGAATGTAATGAAGAGTGATAAGATGAATTGCAATCAATTGCAAAGTCCCTCTTTGACAAGAAAATGAACTTCATCCCCAAAAATATTTGCAGCCCCACCGCAAAAGGACCCGCTGCCATCATGTCAGTGACTGTCTCGTTAACACAGGTGAGAGTGTTGACGAGGACAAGGCTGGAGTTCACTCTGTCATGCTGATTGAGTTAGAATAACTGACTGGAAGCTTTAAAAGGAGGGTTGTGCTTGAAATCTTTCTTCTTCCTCTGTCAACCATGGTCACTTGCAAGGAGACACGTGCCGTCATCAATGCTTTGCACAAAAAGGGCTTCACAGGCAAGGATATTGCTGCTAGTAAGATTGAACCTAAATCAACCATTTATTGGATCAACAAGAACGTCAAGGAGAGAGGATCAATTGTTGTGAAGAAGGAATCAGGGTACTCAAGAAATTCCAGCAAGCGCCAGGACCGTCTCCTAAAGTTGATTCAGCTGTGGGATTGGGGCACCACCAGTGCAGAGCTTGCTCAGGAATGGCAACAGGTAGGTGTGAGTGCATCTGTACACACAGTGAGGCAAATACTTTCGGAGGAAGACCTGGTGTCAAGAAGGCGGAGCAAAGAAGTCACTTCTCTCCAGGAAAAACATCAGGGACAGACTGATATTCTGCAAATGGCACAGGGATTGGACTGCTGAGGACTGGGATAAAGTAATTTTCTCTGATGAGTCCCCTTTCCGATATTTTGGGCAATCCGGAAAACACCTTGTCTGGAGAAGACAAGGCGAACGCTACCATCAGTCCTGTGTCATGCCAACAGTAAAACATCCTGAGACCATTCATGTGTGGGGTTGCTTCTCAGCCAATGGAGTGGGCTCACACCATTTAGCCTAAAAACACAGCCATGAATAAAGAATGGTACCTACACATCCTCTGAGAGCAACTTCTCCCAACCATCCAAGAACAGTTTAGTGATGACCAATGCCTTTTCTAGCATGATGGAGGACCTTGCCATTAGGCAAAAGTAATAACAATGGTCAGGGAATTCCACCAACCTTAATCCCATGGAGAACTTGTGGTCGATCCTCAAGAGGTGGGTGGACAAACAAAACCCCACAGATTCTGACAAACTCCAAGCATTGATCATGCAAGAATGGGCTGACATCAATCAGGATGTGGCCCAGAAGTTAACAGCATACCAGGGTGGATTGCAGAGGTCTTTAAAAAGGGTGAACAATGCAAATATTGACTCTTTGCATAAACCTAATATAATTGGCAATAAAAGACATTGACACTTATGGAATGCTTGTAATTATACTTCAGTATACCATAGTAACTACTGACAAAATTATCTAAGAACACAGAAACAGCAAACTTTGTGAAGACCAATACTTGGTCCATTCTCAAAATATTTCACCATGACACATGAACATCAGTGTCACAGATTGTTGGATTTAATTCATTCATGTTGAAGCCAAGAGTCTTCTGAATCCAAAACTATAAGGCACTTTACTGTACATACTGTAGGCAAATGTATGACCCTTTCAGAGGCCAACAGGTCAACCTTGTCCCAGGCAGACGTTAACCAGATCTTTTAATTGAACTATTCTTATTTTTTTATCTTTATTTCTTTTGACAATTTACTATACTCATTGCTGGCAGGTGATAGGACCTGGGGAGGCTGGTGCAACATTAAATATGCCTTCCACAATATGATATTAGTCAATATTTATGCCTATTTAGGCCTCTGGGTTCTACAAAATGTGAATATAGGCGCTGTTGGGCTAAAACGAGTCTCCGCTCTGGACTTAGTTTATTTCACTGAAGTGTCTAGGGTCGTATTTTCTCTCATACATTTGTTAGGGATTTCCTGCCTGACACTCTGTAAGGGAATGCCTGCAATAGCGGTGATGAAAACCTTCAGGTTTCAAGCTAACTATGGTAAGACACTGATTCTACTTGGTCATTTACAATAATTAGAGGACTTTCATTAGTCCTTAAGCCAGCTTTCAAGGTAATGTTATTTTTTTGTTAACTAACGTTAGCTGATGTCAATTAACTTTAGGTTTAACCTATGTAAGGTAAAGAAACTCCACTGGCGTGAGAGTGTAGGCTACTTGAGACAGAAATTATGTTATTGACATCTCAAAGAAAACAAGCATAATTTCACCGTAGCCATAGATAATAGTTTCTAAACAGTTGATCTTTTTGAAACCATAACGTTAGGGATGGTCATAATGCAATTGTATATCCCTTAATTCCTAAACCTGATACTACTGAACTTTAGCTATAGATATACAGTAAGAAAGTCTTTCAAGAAAGGTTGTGCCTGCAGCTCTGCCAAAGTTCAGTCAGGTGAGAAACAATGAGTTTACCAGTTCAAACAGACATATACAGCGTTTGAATGGATTGAACACTCATTAAGTCTCGAGTTATTGTACATTTGAGTTTCATAACAACGACTTGTCAAAACAGGCAAGAATGAGAGAACGAAGCTGCAGGCTGACAGGGCTGAGAGAGCTGATGAATCTCAGTGATCAACTAGAAAGAAACTGGAAGATGTTTTAAGGTTTCAGTTAAAATTGGGCTGTTTTTGATGACCTAGACCTAACATTGTCATGCACAAAGTGATTTAGCAAGACTGAAGTAGGCTTCAGGGTTTGTCTAAATGTTTATTTTATTAAATATTTGTACTTATATTGAAGGGTCATGCAAAACTAGAGGTTGAGTGAGAAGTAGAGAGAACATTTTGGGGCCATTAAAAAACTACTGGGGAAGCATGCATCTAGACCCCCCTAGTATAGGCTTAGCCCCACTATCCATAAATCTCTAGTGACCCTGGTGTCTGGAATGATGGCGTTGATGTGGGGCATGACCAGCCTTTCTAACCACATCATGGGCATGGGGGAAAGTGCAACAAGACGGTCAGAATTCAGGCAGGTTCCCTTTAGTTCTTATGGACAGGAACAATGGTTGTCGTCTTCAAGCAGGTTGGGATTACAAAATTCCCAGGATTAGAAAAGGACACATTATGCACATCGAGGTGATGTCCAGGACAAGTATAGCAGGTAGGCCACAGGGAACAGAAGTTCAGATGTAATTGTTATAGATGCTAACTGTGTTATTGCGTTCCTGCATCTAAGCAACATGACGAACTGGATCATGTCACACTAGACCACTGGAGCGTATGGTTGGTTTTGGAGGGACCGATTCCTACACCTCTTCTGCACTGTCTGTCAGGTGAGATGCTATTAAGATGCTAATGAGGTTGTCCATGGGAATGCACACACACACACACACACACACACACACACACACACACACACACACACACACACACACACACACACACACACACACACACACACACACACACATACACACAGAGGAATATATACTACAGAAATTTGCACTACTTACAATTTAAGCCCTTTTCAATTCCAAACTCTAACACAATTAACAAAAAACACCTGAAAATGTATTTCCTTTCATGCAAATTATGGTATTTCCTTGTCTGCCTTCATAACATTAATAACCTTTAGCAAACATTTCTCTGACACAAAGTAACAAAATAATGAGGTTTGATAGTTGGACTCTTTTGAAGTTGAAAGTGTTTACAGATTTTCTTGGTGAGCTTATTATGACTCTCACTAGCAGTCAATAACATAACAGACCACCCAGTAATTGCCGCGGCTTTAGTATCTAAGGCTGATATAAATTGTATTTGGCCAATATTAAAAGACCAGGCACATTTTCCTTTGATATGACATCTCAATTTATCTGAAACATATGGCTACATTTATTTCTACATAATATAACTATGCAACATGTCATTTTTAAGCAAGATCAAATATTAGCTGTTTCTTCTGTTCTATCTTTATACACTTGACTCAATTACCGGTATCATTGCATGTAATTGAGTCATATTATAACCTTATTTTATTTTAATTACTCATTAATCAGTACACTAAATCAATTTCCTTGTATTATTTAAAAAGGTATACATAAAATTCAGGCCAACAGGACAAGTGAATGGAATGTTACGTAGTCCAGCTTTAAACTGTAAATTGTGAAAATATTTTGCAAACATATCAGAACAGTGCTTCTGGAATTCAGATTACTGGTTGTGTTATATTTACTCAGTGGCACACATTCAAGCCCACTAACCCTACTCACCACCCCGCCATTCGAAAATATTACCCAGCATGCAACCCATTCTGTCCTTTGAATGACCCCATCCGCAATGACGTCACAGTCTAACCACGGGCGGAGTCATAACACGGTTACATTCGTCCAATCAAAATTATGGGCGTCACCCCTGCCTGGTTGTCAGCAACATCGCCATCGCCATTGGTGTAGCATCAATAAAGAAACGAAAGCAATGAAAAAGATCCCAAAACACCAGACCTAGTATGGCGAGCCTTGTGCTCTCCATCTCTCGCTCTCTCTTTCGCACTTTGCTCATTCATTTAGCGAACAGAAGATGTCCCACTTTTCTTGATCATTTTCCATCAATGTCTTTTGTTGGTGAGAAATGCTTCGCTTTCCAGCTGTTTTCACCTCATAGTCAAGGGACCTTTTTTTTGTTCATATCAAACGCTTTGTTTTGTAACAACCGCAGCTTCTGGTGGTGTTCACAGGTCAATGGCAGTGCAGAAAGGTGAAGCTCGTAATGAGTTGTCACTTTGCAGAACATGAAAACACCTCCCTTTGCGTCCAACTTACACAGCTGTGAAGAATGTTAACACGTTATCCACGACCCTCGCTGCCCCAGGCATTGTCCTCCTGTCACCTGGCATTAGGTGGCTTCACTCAGACACTTCTGAGGACAGACAGGAAGGAGAGTGCCGGGGACACCTGGCAGTATGTGACACAGTCATTAGTGCAGGAAATGTTAGAGGTTAAGACAGACTCAGTCAGAGCTTAACATGAATGTCACCAATTAAAATACATTATGGGTCATCTTCTTTTGGATTGAGGGTGACTTTATCCCGTATCATTCCCCACCATGCCCGTAGAAATATAACTGACCTGAAGTACAGTGCACATTAATCATGGTACAATTCATACCACTTTAATGCCAATTACATTTGAAAGAGGTTGATTTGATTACAGAAATTGTTTGACAGTAAACTAGTTCATGAATGATTTGGTATTAATTTCATTGTTTCAGTTTTGCTAGTTGTCATTGATCCAGAGTAATTTAATAGAACGTTCAAGCCCAAAGTTTTCAACCCATAATACCAACCCTAGGAAGACTATTAGAATCTTTGAGAAAATGTAATATAACAGTTGGCTACTATCTTAGCAGGCAGGTATGTTTTATAGTGTCCCTTGAGTTTACCAAGCAATTGTCTTCCACAATACTGCTGATCATAAACATATATAAAAAAATATTCTATATTGTCCGTTAACATCTCCCACGTCTTTCCCATGCCAGAGACGCATCTAACTCTCAAGGACAAAGCAGAGGACACTCAGTGATTGCTCTGTCACCCAGGAAGTAATCACATCCGACCTGTCACAGTTCTGATTAAGACTGATAAATATCGACGGGCAGCTAATGAGATGTCAAACAGAAGCTAGCCCCTCCCTCGGTTACCGCCAAGAAAGCAAAAAATGACCTACATTCAGCAATGTCATGACCATCTTTCGTTCGCTTAAAGCACAGGCTATTCATTATTTTAATAGATGAGACTAGTGAAGGGATGGTTTAAAACATTCCGTCACCAGACAGAATCTCAGCAGCTTTTTATCTTTCCTGATTGTTGTTAAAGGGGAATTTATTTGCCTTATTTTAGTCTTTCTGCATCACTTACTGTGAGAAGAGGCTCAGTGTACCCTGGTTAATGTGTTAATTAAAGGATAAGGGTCCTTGTTTACCTCAGCTCCATTACTCTTTGTTTGACATGATGTCTGACACCAGACTTGAAGTTTAATAGTTAGGTAATGCTGTCAAAAGGTTGTGGTTGGAGAGTGACTCAGGAGGCTGACAAAGGTTCATGTGGCGATAAGATGGCTCAGTGGTTAGGTAGCCAGATGCAGACAACTATTAAGGAATTTTGTTAGCCTGATAATTACCAGGCCACTCTAGAAACTGCATTTTCCCCTAGACAGGAAGACGCATGAAGTGTCTTTTTGCAGTTCAAACAAGATGTTTCAGCTAGCAAACATGCTTCATTATGTATCAGGCAATCTTGTGGATGTGTATTGTGAGGGTGTGTTGTGCTATTGAAGCGTAATGTTGCACGATTCACGTCATCAGCAGACATCCTATGATGGTGTATTACGTGCAATGTTTCATTCATTCCACAGTTTGTTTAGAGCTTTGACAGTGGACCTGTATGCCTACCCATAATCTTGTGGAATAGTTTTCTCATCGGCAGGGACACACACCATCAACACTGAGCCGTCAGAGAGGAAAGGAGTCCACAGCTGCACCCAAACACCACAACAATGGCTCCTTGTTCAAGGGATAGAGAACTCAGGGTGCCCTGTCTGGACAGAAGAAATTGAGGATTTTTGGGGAGGTTTTGGGAATAGGATAATCCCTTATGATGTTACGTTGAATGGAGGCACACAGCCTGTACTTCAATTCCCTTGGACATTTGACGAGATGAAACCAACGAAGATGCATATATTACAATAAGTTTCTATGGGTTTTAGAGGGCAAAAATACAGCTCCATCACAGACCTTAGATACTTGTGGAGAAAGCGATCTTTAATGCACCCAAATCATTAGGGGATACACATGTAGATGTTGGTTCTTAATTAGAGACAGTTTGCCACCAGAGGAAAATAAATCCCTCAGCATCAAATGATTGAAATTGTGTACTACAGTGACATATTTTGTAGCAGCTGATAACTTTTCTGTTTTGTAAAATCAAGTCTGACATTATGAAGTGCAAATTATAATATTTTTAGCCTTTTTTAACCCTCTGATTAATTACAATTGTGCAAAACTGATTCAACTACAGGGTGAATATTGATATGCAGCATCTGATTAAAGATATACTGGTTTCATGGCAGCTGGGTCATGAGTAACGGCAGGGTTAATCAGCAAAGCCACCCACACAACCCATTACTGTGGCCATGTACAGGACATAGAGTATAATAACAGACTGAATAAAACAACATTTATAAGGGCTAGGATTTGTGTGTACACCGATATTTAAAAGATGACCACTGGAAAAGTAATTAGAGCATTTTATGACACATCTTCTCACACTTACAGGCAGATTTCCCAGTTGGATCGGTACTGTGCAGAGTTCCTCTCAGGGCTTGGCTGACGTTTCTGCTGTAGAGAGCTTGGAGATTTCATAAGCCGCTGCCTACCGACATCCACTGGGCTTGCACATGCACACACAAGCACACACAAAGACACTCTCTTTTTTTCTGACACACACACACAACAAGAAGAAACTACTTTTCTCTCCAGCACACGCACACACTCGCACCGTCTTTGTTGTGAAGTCATTGCCAATTAGCAAGTTGTGTCGGAGGAGCAGTAATTAAGGCTTTTCAGATGGTTGGTGTCTGTGCCCAGCTTAGCCCCGACAGGGCCGATACTAAACGCTACGCTATTTGTCCGGCAATTATGTCAGGTCCCCATGTCACAGTACAGACGTGGCCAATTAGCCACAGCAAGCTGACGAGAAAGAAAAGGATTATGCTAGAAGAAGAGAAGGGAGAGGTTGAACAACTACTGTGAGAGAGGGAGGGATGGAGGGATGGAGTCTAATGGGAATAAAAGAATGACGAGACGAGAGAGGGTTTAGCGGATCTCTCGTCTGTCTGTCTGCCTGTCGGGTGTGTGTGATCCTGGTTTATGTTGATCCTGTCTCCGACCCAACACCAGGCTACGAGCTGTTAGTGCATATATGCAAATGCTGTAGGAGCGACCAGGGGATAAGCAATTAATCTTTATTGACGTCTCAATAATTCTCCAGCTCATTATAACAAAGTAAGAATTTGGCCGTAAACGATCAATAGGCCTACTCTAAAGCGTGGTAACATAACACCCTATCAACAGCCTTATGGAGGACTAGAATGACTCAAATAGGTACTGCCCCATATAATTTATTTAAATAAAATAATGTAAATATTATATATATATATATATATATATATATATATATATATATATATATATATATATATATATATATATATATATATATATATATATATATATATATATATATATATATATATATGAACCATATAACGTAATGTAGCTACTTAATGTATACCAATATGCACCATATAACATACATATTGTATTTACTGGGAGCATACATATCTGCTCCATATAATGTAAATTTTGTATGCATATTTTAAACATTCTACTGTATAAAATATGTAGATTGTATTGTTACGTTCCCTCCTTCTATAAGTAATAAATGCATCTCCACAATTATCACAAATAACAATCTACAATTAATACAAAACACTACTGAGGAGGTAGAAGGTAAAAAATTAGGAAAAGGACCTAGCGAGGGTGTTGAATCAAAGAAAAAATATATATATAAAGTCCCTGAACTTCTTGTTACCTACCTGACACACTAAACATGCCAGTCTAACCTATCTGCTACAATAAGCAACAAGGTGACAGACACTTGCATGATGGCCTAATGTATATAATAATGGTTATCTATGGGTGAGAGAAAACCCTGGGGTATCTAGCCCTTCTCCAAGAAAAAAACGAAAATAGCTAGGATACTACTAAGTAACAATAAAGTCAGCAGATTCAGTAAGATTTCGACACAAAAACAGGCAGCAATCAGCAGTACTTGCTCTTCAAACACCAAACTGAGTGCTTTTTTCACAGAGAGAGTTGGGCCTGACCATGTCCACCTTTTCAAATCAACTCATCATCAGGAGAAAGAGACACTAAACATACAGAGCAAAGGAAGTGGCACGCATTTATAATGTAAATATTTGCACCATATAAATTGCATAATGTAATATGCATACAGTATACATGTGACAATATAACATACATAAGGGCACCATATAATATACACATTGTGTACATGGAATGCCATCTCCTACTGGAATAAATCAATAAAATAATAACATAATTCAAACTTTTCTGAAGTGCTTTTCATTATTGTTCTGGAGAAAATCTCTATTTGCTATTCTACTGAGGTAAATAATTTCAGAGTCTTCACCGTTTCCTCATTGCCCTTGATTTCATTCAGTTTTTTTGGATTATCCTTGAAATTTTTGTTTATAAAGAGTAAGGCCCCGGCCACCGTAAAGTCAACGGGCTGTCACAGGGCACTGGCAGCAGTGAGTTACAATTGCAAATTAAGGTACAGAACAACACTGTGTCTGTGTACACTCAAACCCACTGTCCTAATTTAAGGTGGAGCCGCTGGGGTTGTATTCAGTACTGAGGGACGTCTGGTGTGCTGCTACCCACCGGCTCTCTGATCTGAGAGTGAAATGCATTCTGCTTTGGCTACACAAGCCTTGATAATCCTCCACTGAAACTTCTCAGAGCTCATCTAACAGTGAGCACTGAAAATATCTGCTATACCCAGCCACTGAGACTGCCCGATTCAGTTCCCTTTTAATTGGATGTGGAGAAGGCGAGGAAGCAGTAGAGAGAAAGCATCAAGGGACCTTAGTTAGGGCGGTGGTTGAGGGTGAGGAACACCTCGTTTATTTTGCTCTAAAAAACAAGAATATACAGTGTAGTTGGCCTTGACCAATAAAGATGATTCCATTCATCTCTAGTGTATGAGGAATATTCACATGGGAATAGATGAGCTGTGAGAACTTTAGGGGTCAAAGGTCCGCAGAAAATAAATCAGTGTTGATGCTAACTCGTTAATATTCCCTCAACAATCACAAGTTAGTGTGGGAAGTAATTCCTCAATCATTTCATTGGGAACTGGTTTATAGTCAACAATCAGTACTTTTACTTCATGAAGGAACTGGTTCAGTGCCGGCCAGCCGCGGGCCGTGGATCTGAATTTGAGGACGCAGGCTCATATTACTGTCTGGGGGAAACGTTATTGCACACTGGGTTTTGTGTGTTGCACACCGTTCCATTCGGAATAGTTTAGGCCAGTCAACACAGGCAGAGGCAGCCATAATAAACCATTGAATACGTTTTCTAAAAATATATACTGTAGTGGCAATACAACTACAGCTACTTATAATGTAGCTACTTTTAACATAAAGATTTTAGCTAAGTTTGAAAACAACACTCATTGCTAGATTATTGTCAAGTCTAAACGTTTGACTAATTTAGCATATGCTCTTATCCATAGCAATTTACAGAAAGTGCATCCATTTAAGAGAAGCTAGATGAATCAACTCAGAGGTAAGAGCTTTCAAATTTTAGAACAGTTGACAAATGGTCAAGAGTACAAATAGTACTTGATTTGAATTTTCTGTCTTATTCCTTGTGCCAGCCCTAATTCTCATGAATTACGTTTCGAGGGAACATTTGAGAGGGACAATCATGATTGTAGTCAGTGTTAAGTTACATAAATGTTAGAATGGGGGTTGGGGATGGTCATCTAAGATGAGTTCACATTGTGAAACATAAGATTGAAACATTGTTATTTTTTCTCCATTCTTGAATCATTCTCCATTCTGCCGTGATGCACGTGTTTCTCAAGACTCGTTTTTTGTAACGTTAACCCTAACCTTAATAACAATCTTATCCTGTGATTACTTGAACTAGCCATGGTCCTAAATTGCAATGTTTCCTGCTGAGTAGCTACCAGTTAACCCAGCGCCCCAACTACCACCCGTCAGATACAGAGATGAACATGGCTCGTGGGGAAGTGACTGTGCGCTTAATTTATTTATTTTGGTTTGCCGAGAAGTCTGACAAAATTGCCAATCCTCTGCTACAGTGAGGAGCTGTTGAGAAGAGCACTCAACATGCGAGAAAGAGAAGGAGGGATGCGTTTGATTACTTCTGGTGTACCCGGCAATGATCCATACAGCAGGCATTGGCAACGATCGGTAAAGCAGTCATAGAGTTTTTAATGTACGGCTGCACACAATTTTTTGGCTTTAAGACTTTTGATGCCTTTGGAAACCACATTGTCCACCTGTGCCAGGAGCCGTGCCTGAACTGGTTCATAGTCTACAGTCAGTACTTTTACTTGATGAAGGAACTGGTTCATAGTCATCAGTGAACACCACATCAGTGTTAGTCAAAGACACAATTCTTAGTGACTGTAGTGGAAATCCCAAATATCCAAACAAAATAAAATATTGTATCTATGCAGGCTATTTTTGGAATTATTTATGATTGCAACCACAATCATTATAGCTATTGCAGATCATGCATGGGAAAATATTTATACTTGTAGAAAGAATAAAAATAAATACGGACCTCCGTGTGGCGTACTTGTCTAATGGACTATAAAACACTTTATTTGAACAGTATTTGTCCGATAACATAAATACTGTTAAGCTTGAAAAAGTCATACTAAGGCTGAGGATGTCCTAAAATGGACACCATCCACTGACTACCAGACACTCCATGATAGGACTATTATAGAAAATGAACTCTGTGTAACTCCTAAGAATCAATATACAGTAGGCCGTTGCCAAGGGCAATACAGACGACCTATAGTATTCCATTTTAATGGACTGTAGATACACCTTGATATCCTTAGGCTAGATATAAAGAGCAAGGGACTAGAGTGGCCAAGGCCCTGCTGAAAGGAAAATATAAAAATAACATGTATAACAGGACAATAATTCACCAAAAGTGAAAAGGTAATAACAAAAGGTTAAATATGTTTGGTTAACATGTTCGAATTCCAAAAATAATTAACAATAAATACAAATCTTAAGCCATATGTTCATTGAGGTAATGTTGCAAGTATCAACAAGGACTATTCTGAAAATTATAGAAATGTGGTCATTTAAATGGTGCTTTTAGCAGAACATTGAAAGACCGGTACTTTTTTGTTTGGTTTGCAATTATTTTTCTAAAACATTAAATGGTGTGCTGTCAGTCTGAAGCCTATATTTTAACACAATTTCTTACCATTGATTTAGCCAATTATAATAGAGTATTACATGTTATTGATGAATTAAATAATTATGTAAATGTATCTGTAAATAATAATAATAATAATAACTATTGATGGTAAAAAACACTAAATGTAGATTGTTTCTTGCAGTAAAATAATATAATATGAATATCTTAAAAGTGTATTAACACACAAAAATCAGACAGAAAAGAAAATAACACATTTCATAAATAATTTAATTGCAAAATGGTCTTTCAAAAATATTTCTACAAGAAAGCATCAGTTTTTTAAATCAATTTGTTGTTTTGTCTGCACCATCATTAAATACATCTCACTGCATTCAAAGGGGAACAAAAAAATTGCATTTCTGAAATGCCCCCCCCGCACGTCTCATTGATTTTCTCATCGTACACTAAGTACATGTTAAGCATCTCACTTCTACTTCTGGGTTTGGAAAAAGAGCACAAAAGATATACTTTATACCGGTATTTATATGAAACATTGACAGATGAAGAAAGAGAATGTGTGAGGAAAGGTTCTATAGGAAGACATAGGGTATAAAGTTATATGATTGGCTGTGGTGATGACAATGGGGAGGAATGTGAGTTTGTAGACTTTCTACAGTTTCAAAAATATGGGGTGACTGACACAGAGAGATATTATATCCACCACGTAGCATGAGAAAGGGATTGGCTTAATAGAACATACTGACATTAGCACCCTTTCCCACACACCGACTCTATAAACAAACACCATGAATAACTGGTGTTAATCCATGATAATGTACGTAGGAACCGATTCAACAAAAACACAATAGAATGATAAATAATGATCACGTCTTGATAATTTACGGTTAAGTATTAAACATCTGTTAAAAAACGTCTCCCCAAAGTGTGAACAATCCATCATGAACCACTTTTTTCAAATAAATTTGAAAAGTTGATGCGCAAAGCATTTTAATCATTGTAATGTGTAGTCTAAGAGCTCATCGCTCACATTGAGCTCTTTTTTCCTTCCAGAGCAGAACCCAAGAACGATGCATGTGCAACTCATCAATAGTTCACTTTTCATGAGTGGGCATGTCAAACATCTGACAGTGTTCAGCCTACCCCTTTCACTTTCAAGTTCATCAAACTGTGTCTGTTATTTTCCACATGCTTGTTTGCAGTCAAATAGTTGAGGTCGTCGATTAGGTGGATGAAGCTGGAAGACAGTGAAGAGCACGTTGCTTTCAGATGTCGATGAGCGAGTGTATGATTGCTATTTCCAATATCTATTCATTTTCTTTCAATCCCAGATAGACATTATGTCCTGCACATGTGAAGGATAAATGGGTAAATACTTAGTCATCTTTAGAAAGACTTGAGTTCTATGCACTCGCTGATTTAGCATTCACACCCCATTCCTCATGGATGACTGATTTTATCTGAACTAATCATTCAAAGCCAGAAAAACACAACCATCTCTGTGATAGCCACCATCTATTGAAAACGGTAGGTGGTTATCCTATTGTCCAAGAACTGGTACATGGCATCCAACGTAATGAAAATGTCTCTGCTAGGTGAAAAAAAAATACAACATTAAAATAGTGACAAGGATATAGTTTTGTGTAGTATCCTTCATGGGTTTCTGAGAGTTCAAAATATATTTTATAATATGGCAACACTTTATGACTTCTTCTGTATGCCACATTCAATCGCAGGAACTAGTGTTATGCAAATACTGTATGTATTGCATTAATAAACCCCTACCAGCTCCACATAGAGATGGCCTGGTTGAGCAAGGTGGTACATTTCAGGCCTTAACCCCCCACTCTGCTCTCAATAAAACACTGAT
Organism: Umbra pygmaea; assembly: GCA_016801145.1. Lineage (NCBI taxonomy): Eukaryota > Metazoa > Chordata > Actinopteri > Esociformes > Umbridae > Umbra > Umbra pygmaea. The sequence continues at coordinate 17,722 of JACXGM010007480.1, forward strand.
GGTCCGGTCCAAGGTCCTAGGTGATGCAGCTGCTATCGTTTACGAGCGCTCCAGATTCTTGCCTGTCTCCAGGCCCAGGCTGTTGGTCTCCACACTCTACCAATCAGGCAGAGCCACATAGCATGGACAGATTCATTGCAGCTCAGACAGGAAATAAAGACAGACAATCATAGACCAGCCACCCGTACGGGCTGTGGATGTGTCCCTCAGAGCGACAGATTGATCTCTGCATTAATCAGCCTGGAAAGCCAGTGTCAGGGTTCAGCATTAACTTAAGGTTGTAGGCGTCAAGGAAACGCCAGGGTGGAGTCCACGGAAATGTTAGCTCTTATGCTCTCCCCATTATAAAAGGATGATTCAGATTTCAGCCTGCCCAGTTGAGGGGTGAACCAGACAAAGGCCACGGCCCCATCACAGAGGTAAACATTCAATGAGACCTCTGATGGAGCTCCATTACTGGACCTAATGTCTTAAGGATTGTTTCTCTGATGGAGCTCCATTACTGGACCTAATGTCTTAAGGATTGTTTCTCTGATGGAGCTCCATCTCTGGACCTATTGTCTTAAGGATTGCTTCTCTGATATATCTCTATCTCTGAACCTATTGGATTAAGGATGTTTTCTGTGATGGAGCTCCATCTCTGAACCTATCATCTTGAAGATTGATTATCTCATGGAGCGCCATCTCTGGACATATAATTTTAAGGAAGTTGTATCTGATGGAGCTCCATTTCTGGATCTATCATCTTAAAGATGTTTCATCTGATGGAGCTCCATCTCTGGATCTATCATCTGATGGATGTTTCATCTGATGGAACTCCATCTCTGGATCTATCATCTTAAAGATGTTTCATCTGATGGAACTCCATCTCTGGATCTATCATCTTTAGGATGTTTTATCTGATGGAGCTCCATCTCTGGATCTATCATCTTTAGGATGTTTTATCTGATGGAGCTCCATCTCTGGACCTTTCATCTTTTGGAGGTTTTCTATGATGGAGATCTGTTTCTGGGCCAGTTTCTTCAGTGTCTGTCCCACAGGCTTATATGAGTTGTGCAAGGCACTGCTCTGAAGGACTTGTGTAAATGTGGACTTGATAATGGTTTTACAAAACATATTTTCTTAGTTTAGTTTTCAGTGACAGCTGGGTGTGTTTGAGGAATAGGCAGTGAGTCAGGAAGTTTAATTTGGATAAAAGTGCATGAAACACAACTACTGACAACTGTGCATGGATACACAATATTCTCCCATTGAGGCTAGATTGAGAACATTGATGGTACAGATAACGATCCAGTCATGGCGGTCCTCCATAAACATTGACCAGAAACACACACACACTAAACTCGTCCACTCACACACAATACTGAGTCCCTGGAACACACCCAGTCACACATGAAAGCATACATTTGAAGGGAGAGGGAGTTTGTTGCAGCATGTGCACCCAACCAAAGCTTATCCACGGTTTTAACAACCCCTTGAAATCCTCACAGAAATGCAGACAAATGTAGCTATCGCTAACAACCTCTCCCTCAATCCCTCAATCTTTCCATTCAAACTCTCACGTCACTTCACTCTAGCTAATTCATTCTCATAACACATTCCCAGTTTCTCAAAAACCATTTTGTTTTCATGTTATTTATCTTATTTTTGTTACAAAACATGTACAGGCTGTTTAGAACAACAACAAAAATACAATATCCAATTTTATATGCACTTTTTTATAATCATCAATTCAGTTGCAGAATCCTCTGGGTCTGTCATTTCCTGTTGATTGTTCTTTAAAATAAGTCCACAGTTCAATTGGCCTCTTCTCCAACTGCGTAGAGAAATAAATACACTGAATAGAAGTAGAGAAAACGAAAAACTAGAGTTTTCCATTAATTTTAAATCCTGGCAATAATAAAAACAACCATATTCTGTTTCTCAAGGTTGCTTTAAGGTTCTGTATGATGCATATATATTTCCAAACGCTTGGATTTCAATAATAAAAAAACGAACAGTTGTCCACAGAATATACTGTTTTTTCCTATATAGTTGTTGCACCTTGTCACTGTTCAGTTCATGCGGTAATTCTCCATGGTGGCAATGTAGCTGAAGCTGTATTGTACAGTATTTTTGTGCAACTTGATACTCTTTCATTCATCAACACACACATACACACACACAAACACACACACTCACGCACACACACAAACAAGGTGGGTTGGTTTTACATTGTTGCCACAGCCCCCCACTCTGTCTTTCCATCACACAAAGGGTCCAAAAACAGTACTATACTCTGACCAGCCATCTTGAAACACAAATCTCCCAAAATGTATGCAACAGAAAATCAAAATGGAGGGCGATGAAAACATGAACAGCGTTTTTAATCCTAAGAAAAACACAGCCAATGAACCAAGACGAGCCAATGTTCCCAAGCTGTGAGACCAACATGGGTCTGAGTCCCTTGTCCCACAGTACTTCCAGAGAGGTCTACTAAAGTCATTTGGACCTTGTTAGGCCAGCACAGCAGCTCTCATTTGACCTATAACCTTGGTAACCCTCTGACCTTTACCATCCTCCACTTCTTCCTCAGTCATGTGCCCTCGTACATAATAAAACACCTTCAATATGAAGATGGGGAATAACACACACACACACAAACAGTAAAATAATATCTAACATGGGAAGGATTTTTTTATCTATCTCCTTATTGTCCAAACCGTAGGTTTTTTTGTGCAAACTCTCATTCGCATTTTCTGTTTTGTTTATGTACTTAAAAATGTTTTATCCTTTTCAATCTACAGTTGCCCATACGGGCTTTCTTACCAATCATGGAAAAGAGTCAAGAGAGATGTTGGGGTTAAGGATGAAGGAGATGGGTTTTCACAAAAGGAAGACAGTGTCCATGGTGATGTTCAGGCCAAATGTTTGAAAAAACGTTGCAGGTATAAATGCAATCATTGAATTCTTGTTGACATGTTCTACATGTTATTTCTGAACATGTCAAAGTTTATGTCCTGCTGAACGTGCCTCAAGTTAAGAACACAAGGACTTGGGGTGGGGTGGAGTGGAGGGTTTGAGTCCTGGCAAACCTCACAAAAACACACGCACGCATGCAAACGATCACCCTACACTGGACCAAGTGAGGCACGCTGAAGATGTGGACTTTCTTCTCTTTAGAAAAGAAAAGGTTTTACAAAATTTTCCCGATAGAAGGCTTGTCGAATGGAAAACATTTCTGACTAATAATGTGGTAAACGGAAACAGGAAACGTCGGTGTGGAAAAAGAACAAAGGAAAGACACGACTATTCCGAGGCACTGCGAGCCAGTTTTGTTTTCGTCCGATTGGCAGAGATGGTCAGGCAGCTAGGGTTTCCATTGGCTCTATCTCTGTCACTGTTCCTCCCTTTCCTGTTTGTCTGTCCATCTGGTTGGTCCAGCTCAGACCTGGACAGGCAGCGTTTGGTTCATCTGTAGTCTCATATCCTGAATGCTCCCGAGAATCTTTTTCTGGTGGCCGGCCAACGTTACTCCTATCCGAAGTAGGTCTCTGAGGACAGAGAGAGAGAGTGGTCAGTCATGGATAATATTAGAAGTAAAAGATTTAAAATAATAATAATGTCTGTTCATAAAAAAGGAAATAAATGCAGCAAAACCTATGGTGTAGTCAAACATATACAAATTGAAAAAGTATGGCATATGTCAGTTGGTTAACCCGAGTTGGCCAATACAGTTGGCCCATAAGGGATCAGTGTACACTAATAAAATGACTTCCTAAGGTCATGTCAACAAAATGGTGACACCCCTAGCTGCATTGATGTCTGGGTCAGATGCAACAAACTTTAACATCCTCACAGACGGGCAAGAGAGGCGTTGGATGTAACAGGCACAAGGGGGTTAATGTTTAAACAGCACACTGCTACTGAGCCAGCTGGGCTGTTTCACATAAACAGTCTGCCAGCCAGATAACCAATCAGCTGAAAAGAAAACAAGTTAGTCATTTAATAAAAAAGCAAGCAGTGAGAAAGTCAGTGATAGTAAAATCTTGCCAGTCTGTCAGTCAGTAAGTCAACTTTTCAGGTAATTCTTCTAGTCTGTCAGTGACTTAACAATTTGGTTGTTCCATGGTGACTTGACTACTCTTTCATTCCATTGGGTTTTAACTGGCCTTAAACATTCAGGTAGATTACCAAAATGTCTTGAAAGACTTGAAAATTCAGTAATACATTCTTTTGAACTACTCATGATTTTGCTCTTTCAATCAGTCAGTAAATCAGGAATCATCTAGGTTTAGTTCTTTATAAGCATCTATTAAACTGCTTCTTAAACAATTTAACAAATTGTTCATTTCATAGTCTACAAAAAACAAGGAGAGTGAATTTTGTGCATCCAATGCAATATTTGTGGACTTCAAAGGGCATCTCTGAAAACAGTAGAACCTGTTTGGTGGCAGTACATTCAGACAAAGTGATCTTATCACCTCAGCCATGTTGGTTTAACACTAAGGCAATAGTTAGAAATAATATCACTTGGGCTCTTGTTTCTGCTCCTTCGTTTGTTTTCTCTGTCTTTAACGAAGGAGACGGCAAAATATGGCATCTGTGGAAGCGATTAGCGAACAGTCTACGTCCTCTACATTCTTACACACACACACACACACACACACACACACACACACACACACAACACACACAATTTAACCTTGTTCACAGACACTATGCCCTCTGCTTGTCTGAACATTTCTGTTATCCACCCACACACACATCTGCAAACAAAGTATCGTCCATGGCCACAATTTAGCAGAAATAAATTGTTTTTGTTCCCTTTGCAATCTCTCATCACACCAGCGATGGAGGATAAAATGATAATAAATGAAAGTCATTAGAGGAATTAGCAGCCATTAAGAGTGGGGGAGAGACCCTGCATAGAATACCTGTCAGCCTGCCAAATTGAAACAAATCACCTCCACCTCCCTGCCCCGTTACCCAGCTAACGAGGATGATATATTCATCATTATTACCCTAATCCCTTTATTTGATCATAACTGGTCCTGTTTCCATGACTTCCATGACACAAAGTTATATAAATAATGTGTCAGACTGGCTTGTATATTAGGTCACTAAAAAGAAGAAAACGTGCCGAAACATGGCCTTTCCAATGAGAAAATTGGTTGATTACTTTGTTTGTTTGTTCTTTTAAATATGTTGCGTAACCGTTAGAGGAACGAGTGAAAAGTCACCTCAAGATCATTGCTCCTGGAGGTGGCCATTTTGTTATGAAATGTACCAAAAACAGACACCTTCCTGATTGAGAGAACCTGCACGGCGTGGCCTGTTGGAGAGCCATGAAAACTATCTGCATGTGACCTGCATTTACAAATCCCCACTTTGCATTATAAACAACGATACCATTTTACGACTCTATACATTTTTGTAGATCAGTCAGTCGCAATTTACCCATGACTCACTGCAGGCTCTATGCTCTCACTACAGATTCAGAAGCCTCATAAAGAAAGTATGCATGGTGTTTTCTTGGATCTCTTTATGCCAGCTTTCTGCTCCATTTACGATGACCTCCTGTTCAGAAGTGTCCCCAATTTGTCCTTTCTTGGCTTCAAGTCTCAGCAAGCGACAGATCAAGTAATACCCAGCTTAAAGCTCTGAGTTAGTGAGTGCATTTGTGTGTCTGTGTAGATGTGTTCGCATGTGTGTGTCGATTTCAACAGTTCCTAACTCAAATTACAAGTTCTGTGAACACAGTAAAAAAAATACTCAGAATTCAGAATATCCCTAGGTGAACTGCCCATCACATGAAATACTTGACTGCAAATAGAATGTTGCCATTCATGTTGACATCACACCCTGCTGTGAATCTACTGTCTAGCAAAGTTAATGGAGCCATTTGAACTCAGACTAACTCAGTTCAATTCATCGTAATCAACTCTCTCCGCAGTCACTCAAATGAATGGAACCAAATGTTATTCCTCTGATTTGACTTCCTTTTCACTCACTCTGCTGTCATCTGGGCTACAAGGTCGAAGGAGGCAAAGCCGGCATTGAGGAAGTTGTCACGGTAGCGGCTCATTTTGATTGCATCCAGCCAGTCGCCCACCGTGGTGAATGTGGTGTAGTCTGGGACGCATCGATCCAGGAGTGGCTGCGAGGCCCTACAGGGGGAGGGGGGGAGAGAGAGAGGAAGACAAAAGAGAGAGAGAGGGTTAAGGTCACGCCTCGCCTCCACCACCAACGAAACCTCACCCCCAAACCCCCCAAACGCCACCTCGCTCTCCCCCTGGCACCCCCCTCACCAGCACTGTTGGGTCACGGGTCAGCTTCACCAATCGCAAGACGTAACCACGTTGGATACCAAATGGACCCTGGCTTGAAGGTTCTGCAGCGCGATGCAGATGGACGTTGGCTCATGAGAGAGTGCTCTGTTTAGTGTGACACTGTGGGTTCTGTTTAGTGTGACAATGTGGGTTCTGTTTGGTGTGACAATGTGTGGGTTCTGTTTAGTGTGACAATGTGGGTTCTGTTTAGTGTGACAATGTGAGTTATGTTTAGTGTGACAATGTGTGGGTTCTGTTTAGTGTGACAATGTGGGTTATGTTTGGTGTGACAATGTGAGTTATGTTTGGTGTGACAATGTGTGGGTTCTGTTTAGTGTGACAATGTGGGTTCTGTTTAGTGTGACAATGTGTGGGTTCTGTTTAGTGTGACTGTGTGTTCTGTTTAGTGTCACAATGTGGGTTCTGTTTGGTGTGACAATGTGGGTTCTGTTTAGTGTGACAATGTGTGGGTTCTGTTTAGTGTGACAATGTGGGTTCTGTTTGGTGTGACAATGTGGGTTATGTTTAATGTGAAACTGTGTGGGTTCTGTTTAGTGTGACAATGTGGGTTCTATTTAGTGTGACGCTGTGGGTTCTGTTTGGTGTGACGCTGTGTGGGTTCTGTTTAGTGTGACAATGTGGGTTCTGTTTGGTGTGACAATGTGTGGGTTCTGTTTGGTGTGACAATGTGGGTTCTGTTTAGTGTGACAATGTGTGGGTTCTGTTTAGTGTGACAATGTGGGTTCTGTTTAATGTGAAACTGTGTGGGTTCTGTTTAGTGTGACAATGTGGGTTCTGTTTGGTGTGACAATGTGGGTTCTGTTTAATGTGAAAAGGTGTGGGTTCTGTTTAGTGTGACAATGTGGGTTCTATTTAGTGTGACGCTGTGTGAGTTCTGTTTAGTGTGACACTGGGTTCTGTTGGGTGTGACGCTATGTGGGTTCTGTTTGGTGTGACGCTATGTGGGTTCTGTTTGGTGTGACGTGACATGTTCTGTTTGTAGAGGTGTGTAAAACACAAAAAGGTATCAACAATTTCATCAACCCTGAAGATGGCATGTTGATGCCAAAACATTGTTGACTGAATTTATAAATTACTTGGCGCTAAAACCTAGAGTATGTAGCTATGTTCTTTTTTGTACCCAATATTAAAATAGTCAGCACCTCCAACAAATATTATTTTGGGTGAGCATCAATCAGTTTTTAAATTGTACAGAATGTCCTCTCTTACAGCACACTGGAGGATATCAACAATCTGTTGTAGTTGACACCCAATGATAGTCGACAGGCAAAGAAATGTTTGAGTCATGGAATGAAGGAAAGAAGGAGAGAAAATAACTAGGTACAACTTAGTAGCCGACCCCTATCTATTTGTTGTCCTCTACTTTACTCTGCCCTGCCTACACATGCAGTCTCTCTCTATTTTGTCCCTGCTCCGTCAGTCCCTGTCATCTGTCCATGGCTTTAGAAACAATAAGAGTGTGAAGCAGCAAGTTAATAAGAGTCCATACAGATGCTGTGAGAGAGTGTGTGAAGCAGACCACTGACATGAGTCGTGCAGTCCAGGGCCCCAGGGAGTTCAAACTAGCTCTCTGTAAACCTCCACTCTCTCGTTAGTTCTATCTGTTGGTCAGTGATTCAAGGAAACACTGTCTTCCTTGGTACCAGATCTGTTGGTGTCCTGCCACTTTGCAATGGACATGGAAAAGAGATAAACCAATTTGGGGCCATGCATGTACCCGGCTACAGCAGCCAAATTAAATGCAAAGCACTGGGATAGGCCAGGGTGTCAAGTTATGAGATGATTGTTAGCTACAGTTCAAATGAGTTTGGAGGGCAAATGTTTTCTTAGAGTTTGTTTCCCCATGGCTTCTGGTTACCTGATTCCTATTAGAAGACTGTTTCATTTGCCTCCAGTGAAAGTAAATGACCGGATCATGTCAGCAAACATGGCAACGCATTATGAAACATGAAACCACCCCAACCCAATGTTCTCCATACAAACACACCCTAGTGCACATCACTGCCATCTGCTATAATGCACACATTAACTTGTGTTGTATGTACTGAAACATGACCGTCCCCAATCAGGAAGAAATTATATCCTAGAAACCATCAACTGATACAAAGCCCCTACGTCACGCAGGATGTCACAGTAGTTTTGCTCTTCCTTGCTCCTCCCTGACCGCGGCGTGCTTGGCGGGGGGCAAACCTCTCCGCTGGCCCGTTTAAAATCTTGTTAGCAGCTAATTAAAAGCGTTCCCATCTTTTTCGCCTCGCTCCTAATCTAGCTAATTACTCTCATTTAATCTTCCTGACCATCGCCATAGCTACAGCTGCCTATCCCCATGGAACCTCTCCGCCCCACACAGCTTCATTTAGCCCCACCTGTCCTGGCCTTGGACAGGCAGCCCTGATGCCCCCACCCACTTGGGTTTCTCTCCACAAGGAATGTACCTCTGGGATATGGCTTAAACCAGTGATTGAACGGCACTATTGATTTAACAGCTTTTGTAGACGTTACGTTTGCCTGGAGTGTTTATCGAGCAATGGAAATTGTGTATTTGTATGAAATGCGTCAGCTCAGGTGCCTGTTGAAATGTATCAGCTGTGGGAACAACACTGCAGGCTTTGCACTCGAGTGGTTCAAAATAGGTGGGCTCTGGTGTCACAGTGACAGATTAAATGTCCCCACTGTCACTGCTAAACTAGTCTTCTGAACCCAATGTGTTGGCAATAGAACTTAACACTGTGAGCCCGAAAAGTTGAATTCACTTAAAAAAATTGAGGTAACCGGTTGCCTTAAAAATGTTAAGTAATGAGTTATGAAAACTTGACTGCATTTAACTTAAAAAGAAATTAAAAAATTCCAACCTTTCATGCATTTAAGTTAAATGCACTCAAGTTTTCATAACCCATTACTTAACGTTTTTAAGGCAACCGGTTACCTCAAATTTTTAAAGTGAATTCACCTATCAGGGCTTACAGTGAAACCAATGCAACATATTAAAAATACTGTATTCCTACTTTCTTTAACTATTACTATCGGATATCACTAGTATGAATAGATTATGGATCCAAGCTTTTCCAACCCCTGCACTTTTTAGCAATTCACCACACTGTTCTATTAAAAGTTAACTAAAGCAACAATTAGGGTTCAATGCCTTTTATCAAGCACACTTATATGCATCCCTTTGTCTGGCTTTACAATATGAAAAGCTACTTTTTGTTACAAGCCCGATGCGGTTAGCGTAAGGCTACCTGCCACCCCAACCTGAGCCTCATCTAACAGATACATGAGTGCACATTCTGACACCATCTCTCCATATTATGTGGGTCAAGACTAACTTGAAAATACAATATACCATTGGATTCCAAAACTCCAAAGGAAATTCCCAAATGCCATGGTTTAAATTAAATAGTTTTCAGAACATTCCAACGTTCTATGTCTTCTGGATTATGTGATCTTGCTGGGCCGCCGTGTAGTGCACTGGATGTGACGGACGGCTGACAGTCTTACCCAGAAGACTGCGTGCTGCTAGTCACCACCTTGAGGCTGGCAGCGTTTCGGATCAGCTTGTCCAGCGTCGCCACGATCTGGGAGAATTTTGGCCGGAGGTTCCGCTCTTTGACCCAGCAGTCGAGCATGAGCTGATGCAGTGCCGTGGGGCAGTCCATGGGTGGGGGCAGTCGGTAGTCCTGTTCCACTGCGTTTATTACCTGGAGGGAAAAGGTTGGTTAGACACGGGTTAAACATGTATCCTTGATCAACTACAGAGTAGAGAATGATGGGTTTAAATGAGTTACATTCCTAAGTGAGACAGTAGTGAACAAAAAAGTCTTACTCCCATGAGAATCAAACCCACAACCCTGGCGTCGTCTATTTGATTTGCTGCATGAGGGGACAGCAAGCCACTCTCTCCGGGATGCTGTTTTCTGGATTCAGAGGGCAGCAGCAGCTAGGCTAAAGACATTTCAGCGTTTTGGAGTATTATAAAAGCACATTAGGCTTCACTTACATCCTGGTTGCTCATGTCCCAATATGGGCGCTCCCCATACGACATCACTTCCCACATGACAATGCCGTAGCTCCAGACATCACTGGCCGAGGTGAACTTCCTGTAGGCAATGGCCTCGGGGGCTGTCCAGCGAATAGGAATCTTGCCCCCCTGTGGATATGCGAATGAGTAGGTGAGCGTGAAATACTGGGGATGGAGGTACACACAGTCACACACACAGAGGGAAGAGAGGGTTGAGATCGATAGTGAAAAGATGCCAGGTCAAACGGAGGATTTCACACATACACACACGAACACACAAAACCAAGTACAGTTTGTTTACACGGCATTTATACAGTACTTGTACAGAATATACTGTATACGTGTATGGAAATGTACTGTATATAATATTACATAACACATATACAGTATACATTTTACAAAAACAAGTAAGATATATGTATAAATGAGTACTCTGACAAAACGCCGAAACCCAAACACCAATGTATTGTCAATAATTCAAGGCATTGTCTGGAACTCAGCACATATCCTGCAGGGTCCCTCACACTCACCAGGGAGCTGGTGTACGTGGGGTCCGTGGCATCGTCTTCCAGGAAGCGCGACAGACCAAAATCAGACACCTTACAGACCAGGTTACTGTTGACCAGGATGTTGCGGGCGGCCAGGTCCCGGTGCACATAGTTCATATCAGACAGGTACTTCATGCCAGCCGCGATGCCACGCAGCATGCCCACCAGCTGGATCACTGTAAACTGCCCGTCATTCAGCTGGCAGAGGAAAACGGAAATGTCAGCTTTTTTCTGATAATGAATGTTAACTATTTACTTTCTAGTTTTCCAATGTGTCCGTCCCTTTCTCCTCGTCTCTCCTCTTTTTCACCTCTATGTATTTATCTCTCTGTCATTCTCTCCATTCCCTGTATCTCTCTTTTCCTCTGCCTGTCTCTCCCTCCCCCAGAGTTCGAGACTGTTTAATATTAGATACAGACAGTGTTTCATAGGCGAATCTTTAAATGTCAAAGATAGCGCGTGGTGCGTTAGTTAGATCCTGGCAACAGACGAGGGTTAGGGCCTTTTCCAGAGAGATGTGGAATATGAGAATACGGAACATTAATAAAGTAGATTAAGGAGATTTGCTCCATTGCTGTTCCTGGGTTGTGGTGCAGATCATGTGAAGATTACCTATTTATGAAATGTGTTCAACAGAATAGATTTTCAGTCTGTATTTAAACAGTGCTGGTTGTTTGGTTTCAAAGAATGTGTAACGGAAATTGGCAGAAAGGTAAGCATGTTGTTATGAAATGTTGTATGCGTCTATTTGTGCGTATGTACAGTATGTGTGTTTATGTGCGTGCATACTACGCTCATAAGAGTTTTAGGTGTTGAAAAGTGTTCTTCAGGCAGATCTGCCTTGGAGGCAGAAATCATTTAATTGATTGATTCAAAACAGAGGGCGGACCTCACATGACATCGGAATTGTGCACATGAGCATATTTTTCTCAGTTTCTAATCATATCTAACCATACACCAAACCTTAACCCTAACCTTAACCACACTGGAGTGTTAAAATGCAATCCTGTGCTATATATATACAGACCTGCCCTGAGAACACTTTTCAATAATTAAAAGTCCTATGAGAGTGTAGTGTAGCTCAGGTTCTCCTACCCTTAGGAAAGAGTCCAGCGCCCCGTTCTCCATAAACTCTGTGACGATCATGACTGGCCGGCTCTTGGTGACCACGCCCTCCAGCCTGATGATGTTGGGGTGGTCAAACTGTCCCATGATGCTCGCTTCGCTCAGGAAGTCCCGCCTCTGCCGGTCAGTGTATCCCACCTTGAGTGTCTTGATAGCCACAATGATCTCCCGTCGGCCAGGCAGCTTGAGGCGCCCGCGACACACCTCCCCAAACTCTCCTGAGAGAGCAGGGGACAGAGGGCAGAGAGAGAGAGACAGAGAGAGGACGAGTGGGAGGTTGGGGAGAGTGGAGGGAGAGTGGAGGAAAGAGGGGAGAGGGACAGTTTACTGGTTAGAACCAAGGAGCCAGGGAGGGGAGGTGGGGACGCCCAGAGAAGCTGAGGATGCGGGCGGAGGTGCTGAGGGGCAGAGAGACAAGGGGAGTAAGAGGAGGGAAAGAGTGAGGCATGGTGGAGGGAGGACAAGACATTTGGAGACCACTGGTTTGTCTGGTAGGTAAGGGGGGTGGTTAAGGAATGTCAGATAGATCGAGGTGCTAGAAGGTGGTTGTTAGGGGTTTAGAGGCGGTAGTTGTGTGATAGTTAGGGGTTTAGAGGCGGTAGTTGTGTGGTAGTTAGGGGTTTAGAGGCGGTAGTTGTGTGGTAGTTAGGGGTTTAGAGGTGGTAGTTGTGT
>JACXGM010007481.1:0-24490 GCA_016801145.1 Umbra pygmaea
AGACTGTTGTGTGCCATAATTAAAGTTGCCAGCAGGTGTCACTGTCGAGTCAATGTTTCGAAACGTTTCACGACGCCTCGAATCAAATGTAACGGATTTAACTGTCAAAGTAGAAGTGTCGAAACGTTTCACGAAGCCTCGACACAAATGTTTCAATTGTATCAAATGTTTCAAATGCCTCGTTTTGACCATCACTACCAGGAATAGGCAAAAAGGGCTAAGAGAATAAACAAAAATATATGTCGAAACCGTGAAAATCTAATCCTTGGAAATCAGCTCAGCATGTAATATCCAGATGGAAAACAATACTTTGCAGAGTATACATGGAAGTCCTAGGCCTATATACACAGAGTGCAACAAGGAACAGGTGTCATGAATCCTGGTTGATTGGTAGTTGGGCTACAGTGCTGTGTTCATGGAGACTCAGTACATTGGGAATTGCAGGTGAAAACATGGCATGGGAAGGGTTAACAGAACTAAGGAAAAACATTAATATTCAGGGGATGAGGAGCGCCGATATGTGACACCACCAATGTTGTCAGATTAATATTTTTCTTTCTCTTCCTCACTGCCCTTGCCACACTTTCCCCCCCACCTTGTTTCTCCAACCTTCTTATCTCAGTCTGTGGGAAGCACCTCACCTTTGACCCTCGGACACCAGGAGAGTCACACTGGCCATGGCTAGCCGCCATCTACCAACGATCTAACAATGGACAAGCAGGCCAGTCTAGGCTGGACAAGAAGCCCAGTCTGTATGGGTCACTGAAGAAGGAAACTGGAGCAGGTCCAGTGTCTGAGGAGCAGGATGAAGCTTCAAGCTGGCAGCTGGTGTGTAGTGGGGCCCTGGTGAACCAGCGGAGTGTGGTGGTGGCAGCCCATTGTGTGACTGGACTGGGGAAGCTCTACCCTCTGGATGCCGCTACGGTCAAGGTGGTGATGGGTAAAAACTACCGCAGTGACCTCCGAGAGACCAAGGGACTGCAGCATCTCAGGGTGAGCGATAAATTTTGAACACTAATATAGAGTTTGTATTGGGAAACAAGGGAGACATACGACCAGTATGTGGGCTATTGAGTTACCGTCAGCCCCCCAGCCAAACACGGCACTAATTACACTGACAATGTATTAAAATAAAACTGTACTGTACAGTTCAGGAAAGAGGTTACACTCTATAGGTCCATTTACCGGCCTTAAGGGATAATAACTGTCTTATATACAAAACTGAAAGGGTTTTTGAAACCTGTGTCCCATAATCATGCATCATTTTTAAATCATTGAATAGGTCCCGTAAATATGTTTTGACAATATATTCTACACCAATGTTAGTCTGGATTTATATATATATATAGTAGCCTTAGAAATATAGTGAGTGTATGCAATATTGGTACATTATGTGCATTAAAAAGTGTGGTCAGTTAATATCTATGCACATGAGTGAGAAAATGAGTTGCCAGGTAACAAGCACTGCTAACTGATGTCCCACAGATTGTCAAGCTGTCACTGCTGTTACATTTGGCACCGCCTCTTCTCTTTACAGTTTTCCTTCAAAGACTCTTTCTCTGTGTTCTTTCTTTACCAATATCTCCCTTCTCTTTAAACATTCTCTATGCTTTCTGATTGTCCTTTTTCTTCACACCATATCTACTGTATTTATTTGGATACATTTTCTCTCCTAGACAACTTTCTCTCTGATTCATACTCTATTTTTTCTCTTTAATTATACGTTTCCTTACTTCAGGTGGCCTCGATCTCTGTCCACCCCAACTACGACCCTCTGGTGCTGGACTCAGACTTGGCTGTGATTAAGCTGCTGGACAAGGCTCGTATTGGTGAGAAAATACTGCCCATCTGTCTACCTGACACCCTGGGAGAGGACATAACCACCAAAGAGGGGCTAGTGACGGGCTGGTCCCCACTACCAGATCCCCGGTTTGGTGAAGAGGAGCGGGCCAGGGTGGGTGTGCAGCACCTGGCTGACGTGGTGCCCTGTGAGCAGCAGTATGCCCGCAACGGTGTTCCTGTTAGTGTCACGGACAACATGCTCTGCGGGCGCCAGCGCCCCGACTACAGCCCTTCCAACATCTGTCCTGCGGACACAGGGGGTATCTTAATCCTTCCTGCCAAGACAGGCTCCCCTCAAACCTCTCCAGCTGTGCAGGACCAGTCCAAACGGGAGTGGCAGCTGCTGGGGTTGGTGAGTTTTGGTTACGACCAGGGAGAGTGTGACCCGGACCTGTTTACTGTGTATACACGAGTGGCCAACTTCAAAGACTGGATTGAGATGCACATGAAGTGAGACCACCATGGTTGGATGCACTGTGTATCTCTATTTTCCTCTGCAACAAACTGCTCTCTCTTTTATTGCCATTTTTTTCTCCTTAGGAATATTCCTCTCATTCTTACTTGCAAGCATCATTCTCTATTCCCACTTACCTCATTATTTGCCCCATCGTCTTGTCATACACAACAGAAAGCGTGCTCAGACCACAGCAACATTGGACTGCACCCTACACAGAAAAAACGTCACTGTTAAAGTAACACTTGCAGTGTTTATATAGGTCCAGTGGACCTATATACACACTGAAGAGTGTTAATTTAACACTCATGGTGTTGATTTAACACTGTCGTTTTTACTGTGTAGCACTGCCTAATCAGGGCTACACCTCCAGTTTTAAAAAGGTACATCCCCATATTCATTAAATAGACTTGAATTCATTTAATTTCAATGCATTTAATCCTATTCAACATCCAGGTAGATTACTAATGCTACAGACTTGAAAATGCCAGTTCCCTGGTTTTCATTGTATTATTTCTACTGTACATACTGTATTATGTAATGTATTGTTCTGACTCTGTTCATGGCTCAAGCGATGTACATATTTTGTGGAAGGATATCAAAGTGATGTTATTTTTAGTTAAAGATATATAGTTATATATAATGACAAATTGGTCTGATTGGAATTGTTTATTAACATACATTTTCATCCAATATTATTCAAAGATTTGTGAGTGTTGTAGCCTCGCAATGCCATCTACACAGCAAATTATCCAGTGTTAAATTAACACTGTCAGTGTGAACTCATATAGACACTGAACCAGTTTTAAGCGATAACACTGGGTAGTGTTAAACCATTAACATTAGAAATGGAACATACTGTACATTAGCGTTCAACATTTTTGAGTCACCCAAGAATCTTCATGTTTTTTGATAGAAATTTCCATTAAATTAATCAAAAAATATAGTTAAAAAAAATATTACTTATGGATGACCTAAAATATTATTATATCATTAGGACAATTAAGTTTTGGCTGCTGAAAATGTGGCTTTACTGTTGTTTTTGAATGATTAATTATAACCCCAACGGTGATAGACTTGTGCATCTTTGGTGATGTCTATTTTTTATTTTTATATATTTACTGCCACCTTCACAGCAACATTCCATAAGTAAAGTGAACACTATGGGTGTTCAATTTAACACTTATTGAATAATTTCACATAAAGTCCTCAATTCATGAATGCATTAAGCAGGAAAAAATATATATATAAAAACTATTCTGAAAACTAAATTGTGCAGCAAAGTTTTCTGGGAAATGTTAATGGTTTTGCCTAACACTTTTGAGTGTTAAGGTAACACTGACAGGTTAGAACACAGTCAACACTCCAATTGAACACAAAATAGTTTTAACACCATCTTATAAAACAACACCACCTGGCATTCAGTCTGTTTATTTTAACACCAGGTAACAAAAATATCAACACCAAAACTGCACAACACTAGAACATGAACACTAGTGATTTTGCCGTGTGGGTGAATGACAAACATGACAATTTCTGGGTGATTCCAAACTTTTAAAAGCAAGTGTAAATGTGTCTACTTTCAAAAGAGATGAGATGGAATATTACTAAAAATACAGTCTTGACAATATTGTCTTTGGTAAAGTTGTTGAGCAGCAAGCAACAAAAGAAGATTGATAGGCCTAATGCTAATAGGTCCATAAAAGGTGTCAATGTCAGTGAGAGCAGCATAGTGAGAAAGGGAGGAAATATCCAGGTCCAACAGCAGCAATAGTAGTAGCATGGCCTGGTAAATAAAGGTACTGTTCATCATGGTCCAGAAATCAGGTCAAACCTACAATAAAGGGCTGTAATCAAAACACTGCAAATGTAAGTAATGAACAAAATCATCTCTTTTAAAATGCAGTTAATGTACATAAGAATGTAAAATGCAGATTGTCAGTGATGGAGAGTCTGGGGTCTTAGTGGTTATGGAGTCAGACTTGTAATCCGAAGGTTGCTGGTTTGATTTCAGGTTTTTCCAAATGTTGCGATGCCCTTTAGCAAGGGACTTTCCCCGAAAGGGGATGCCCCTTTTAATTTCTTTTTGAATATAATTTTGACCAATCTGCTGGATATGTATTTTGGAAGGTGTAGTGTAAAGATTTTGCCACTGGATGGCAGTATGGAGAAATGCATTCCTATGGAGGCATACTGACACACGCTCTGACCGAAACGCTTAGTGATGGGGTATCTACACACACATCAAAATGGTACTCCCTCACTCTGCATTCTGTGTTACCAAGGTATCTGCTGCAAATTTCCACTACATCTACATAAACAACCACAGGACGAGCCCATCACCCAATTTCTATAGTTGTTTGTTTCATCACAATGTGTATGATTTTTTTATCCCTGGGCAAATGTAGGACCATCTGAAGTGAATATGGTGTCAATTGGTATGTGCACATAGCTAGCTTTCCTCACGAGAAAAGAGAAAGTCAGTGTAATAACTGATGAAACCTGAGATGTAAAGATGGAGCAAGTCTAGTCATCATCACGAATCATCCTTTAGGAGGAGCAATGAAACACACATCAGGCCACAGACGCCAAGTGGTAGGACGGATCACGTCTGTCTGGAATGATACACACAGACCAAAGCTCACACAGAGGGGACATATAGCGTATCTTTGTGTTTAAATTGGTCTTTACATTGTAGCACAACTACGAACCCAAACTATGATTGTACTTCTGACAAAGAAGTAAGAACACAAACCAAGGTGAACAGAAGTAGATTTTTACCTTGTTGGTGGAGTTGCTATGTATTTACTTGGTTCATTTTTTTATTTTACCATTATTTAACCAGGCAATTAGAACCCAGAACCTTTCGGACACCAGATGGCCTAACCATTAACCACCTTGCTCTCCGGTGTTAGGGTAACAACATGGATTCTTGGTTTGAGAAAGATTTAGTATTTCTAGTGATATTTAGGCTTGGCTGACATGATTTTCATAGCACTTTAAAGTGTTGGATGAGTACACGTTGTACTGCTAACTACATTGTTTTAGAATAAATATATTTGTGTCTTGAAAATATGTAATAACATTTTCAGTGAAACATCCATTTTTGATTGCACAGGAATGTGACAGCAAACATCTTGGTGTTTCACAACATTAAAATATTGCATAACCATGCTGAGAGACATTCTAGGAAATCTGCTGTTGGCAACAACAACTTCAGGCCACAGCCTTTCCATGGCTCTGTCTGCCCTGGCAAGAACAACCTGTATAATGAATACTTGAGATTAAGGTTCAATAAAACCTTTGGATTATATAGAACCTAGTGACAGTATACTTATTATTTTTCAATGGAGCAATGTTCAATGAAGCTTTTCTCCTCTTTGCTAATGGACAAGGGCAATATGTAGGTCCCAAGTTCTCCAGGGGAGAAAGCTCTTCTAGCCTGACTGGAAGCAAACATTCTCAGGACCCTGTTGCCCACAGGCCATCATTAGTAGAACCGGCCAACAACCTGACTGTTCTTCTGGGAATTACAGAACCCAGGGACACTAAAGCCCAATAGAAAGTACTTGACAATGCGGAAAAAAGTGCTGAGAGGAAGGCCCCGATCACTCCTTTTCACTGAAGAGGCAGTGGGGCAAGGCACTTGATGTACACAAAATGGTAATTCACAGTCTGGTTTCCCAGTTAAAGCTAGCTTTCCTACGGATGTTGCTAACATTTGGTGTTCTGCAGAAGAAAGGAATGAGATCCGTCTTGACTCACTGGCCGGAGCTCCAGGGAGCGGTAATCAGATAACAAAGATCCTTCCACTGGAGAGACGTGGGCCTTGTGATGTCCTAAGGCTTTTGCAATGTCCATAGAGATCGTGCATTTACATTAAACCTCCTCAAAGCTGTTGTGTACTGTGTTTACCTCCTCTATCACACATACACACACACACACTAAAAACACACACACACCGGCACCTCCCCCAGCGCTCTAGATCTACTAACCCCTCCTCTACTTCCCTCTGCATCTCCCCCTTCACCATGGCAATGAGACGCTTTAGGCACTAAACAGAACATATTATTTACTCATATGCATGCATACATTCTCCTGTACATGCGCACACACATAAAGCTCACGATGCGATTTCTCCATCACTCCTCATATGCATGCTTCTAACAGAGGTGGCGAGGCAGAGGTGACAACGTGATTAATTGCAGCTTGGTATATTTGGCTTCCACCACAGCTGTAACCAACTAATTGATTCTGGATGTGGCTACTGCATGGTGCTATTAGTAGAATTCAAGCAGTAACAACAGAAATACTTTCTCTTTTGAGTGACCTACTATACAAACCCTGTAAAACTGAAATTATTCATATTTAAAAAATATATAATGTATCTGCAATAATATGTCCATACACAATCCAGTGCTATGTTACACACAAAAGCACAGCCTAAAATGCATACGTCATATTAAACTCAGGCCATCGTGTCCTCATTGCAATTCCTATTCAAATGTCAAAATATGCACTGCATATTGTGGGATATTATTGTCGCATCTAAACAGATTTTTCCCCAGGTTTAAACTATCCTGTAATACATGTTCGACAGCTTTTGGAACCCAGTCACTAACAGAGAAAGTAGTTCTGCTTTCAGTCTGCAGAAATATACACATTGTATCTTCAATATGATAGGAGAGGTCTGGATATGTTGAGGATAAACACAGCATAGAGCCTAACCTTCTACTGGTTACCAGTATGCACAGTGAACTGATGGTGTTTTATCTGTTTAATCCCCCATCCAAACATGTGAGGCTTATGTTCCGTCTTGAGCCCCACCCATCCCCCATGTAACACCCACAGGCTGTGATGGCGTTATTACTAATGCGCTGGTGACAAACCCAGAGTTTCCTTGATTGTCCCTTGGAGGCCACAGTCCCTGGCCCCAGCCCATTATGGCTAGGGTTAATGTCCCTTTCATTACAGGGTCATGTATAATATATACTATATAGGGGATGGGTATAGCTATATAGCATTAAACACTCTTTCCTTACAGACCAAACTATCAATATAAGGAATAGGGCTTTCAACAGTCACCACACATTAACAAAGCTATTGATTAATGCAGTATGTAAGACTGCTGAAGTGCAGTACAAAGAGTGTGTTTTTATCCAATGTAGAATTTGCTAGCAGTACTGTATGTAAATTGATGATATTGCAGAGGAATCGGCTACCAGCTTTATATCAAAAGATCCTCTACATGTCTACAGTGGCAAAGGAAAGTATGTGAAACCTTTGAACTTACCTGCATTTCTGCATAAACTGGTCATAGAAATTATAGAACGTCTATAATTTAACAATAGACAGTCTTCCTAAACTAATAACACAGAAACACTTATGTTTTAATGTCATACACACAATGTAAACATTCACAGTACAGGGGGGAATAATAATAACTGGTTGAGCCTCCACTGGCAGCAACAACCTCAACCAAATGTTTCCTGTAGTTTTGGATCTGCCTGCACAATGGTCAGGAGGAATACTGGACTACTCTTTTTTTACAAAACTCTTTAAGTTCAGCAATATTTTTGGGACGTATGGTGTGAATCACTCTTTTGATGTAATTCCACAACATCTCAAACAGGTTGAAGTCAGGACTAACTTGGCCACTCTAGAAGACCTACTTTCGTTTGTTCAAGCCATTCTGTTGTTGATTTACTTCTGTGCGTTGGGTCACTGTCCTGTTGCATCACCTAACTTCTGGTGAATATGAATTGACAGACAGATTGCCTTATAATATTCTTCAAAATGTCTTGATAAACTTGGTAATTCATTTTCCTGTTGATAACAGCAAGCTGTCCAGGCCCTGAAGTAGTAAAGCAGCCCCAAACAAAATTTTGGTTAAGCTTTCCACAGATTATTTTGCCAGTAGCACTGTGGAACAACCCAGTGCTCTTTTTTGAACTTCAGACATGCAGCAAATCTTGTACAGCAGTGGCTTGGTGTCGTCCCATAAACTCCATTCTTGTTTTTTCGTTTGACGTCTTACGTCCCAGATTCACTACATGCATTGCCATCCACTTGATGTTTTACATGCTACACAGAACATGCAGTTTGAAAGTCAAAAAAAATTATAAAAAGATATATGCACCTATAGTATGAAAGACTATACCTCTGAACATTTTGAACCATATTTAAAATGAACCTACAACACATATTAATTAGTTAGCTAGCTGCCCATCTATTGACATTTAGTACTGTGATTAGTGCAGTACTTGTAATTTACCTGTCAGTCAAATGATGTAGGGAATCTCAACCCATCCAATAATACTTTCAAGATGGTGGTTTATTTAAAAAAGAGAATTACTTGAGACAAACCAGTCATATGGTACTCCACTTCAATTATGAGTCTTTCCATTGTCCGTCATCATCATCATCATCATCTACGTTTTTTTACGATAGCAAGATTGGTGTGTCAACTGACATGCAGCATCATCCAAAAAACGCCACTCTGGAAAATAGTCTGAGAAATGCAATGGCAATAGCACACAGAGCTAAGTTTAGCTATAGGGTAATGCAAATTATTATTTTTCGATATTAGTCCCTCAAAATCAATGAACAGTAGACAGAATGAACACACGTGCCAGACATCAATAACTGAATCTCTGCGTTACGTAAAGCTTCGATGCTGACATTGGGCAAGCCCAATGTGAGTGTGTAAGCAACTGTAATTTATTTCAAAGTAGGAATTCCTTAACGGCTATCATCTGATGGCAATGCCGAACACTTGATGGCAGTAGTCTACTGGTTCTTTAGGATTAAGCTGTCAATCTAAGATTCTTCTCATCCTAATTGATCATTGTGCTGTGCCCATGTATCTGTTGAGTATCAAAAGTGCTGAACTTTCTCCATTTATAGACAATTTAGATCGATGAATATCACATTTTTCAGAAATATTTTGTAAGCATTTACAACTTCACGAAAGTCAACCATTCTAAATCTTAGGTCTTTTTAGATGTTTTGAGGCATGGCAATGCAAATGTGAATAGTAAACTAAAAATTATACTGGACACGATATATATGTAACCAACACCTCCAATCTAGTCTCATTAATTGGACCCCAGGTTAGCAGACGCATGTCTACAATTTGAATTCGGACAAGTGATTAGCCTAGTCATCACATACCTCACATACTTATTCCACTCTGCACTTTGGATTTTTAAATCATATAGACAAGAAAAATATATTTTTTTTATTACTAGATTAAGCAGACTGTGTTTGTCTATTTTTTTATCAATTGATGAAGAAATACAAAGAGTTCACAAATTGTTTGCCACTGTATATTGCTACAAGGCTCTTCAGGAACAATGTGTGTAATCAGTCTGTCAATGCCTGGTGGGGAAGGCCTTGGTGTGACATTGAACAGCTTTCAAGAATGAGCTGATGCATGGCTAAGGCAACCTCTACCCAGTAGTTAGAACAGCTAAAGCGGACAGACTCTACAGCTTATGCCCTAGAGATCCCCTTGCTACAGATAACGTACATATAACCCTCTGATGAGAAAGACATTAACAAACATCTACAGTCAAAGTCAAAGTCAAAGTTGTTTATTTATCATATGCATCGAATAACATACATCATCCTATGCAGAGAAATTCTTTTGACATGGCACGGCTATTCTATGCAGTGGGCTTAAAAACAAGAATTACAACAATATAAGAATTTTAAAATAATAATGACAATAGTAATAATAATTATAAAATGCTATGTACTGAGCAGTGTTCTGGAAAATGTACAACAGTCGAAGTAGTAAATATTATAGATTTGGCATGGAAAATTGCTTCTAAAGGTGCATTTCAATTCTGCTACATCAGATGTAGAGAGCATAAAGTGACCAGAGAGTGTTAGTGTTCAACAGACGATTTGCGATCCGTCTCTGTGTTCCATGTTAAGCAGCCGAATAGCCTGTGGGAAGAAACTGTTTTTAAGTCTGGTGGTCCGTGCCTTGATGCTCCGGTAACGTCTACCAGACGGCAGTAGTGAGAAAAGTTCACGGCCTGGGTGGCTGTGGTCTTTGAGGATGTTCTTTGTTTTCCTCAGGCATCGCTTATGGTAGATGCCTTGCACGGAGGGGAGGCAGCAGCCAATGATGCGCTCCGCTGACTTCACCACCCTCTGAAGGGCCTTACGATCAGCAGCGGAGCAGCTGCCGTACCAGGCTGTAATGCAGCCTGAGAGGATGCTCTCAATGTTACACCTGTAGAAGTTTGTTAAAATCCTGACAGACATGCCAAACTTCTTGAGTCTCCTCAGGAAGTATAGGCGCTTTTGGGCAGTTTTTGTTACCGAGATTGTCTGTCTGGACCATGTGAGGTTGTCGCTGATGAACAAACCGAGGAACTTGAACTCTGAAACTCTCTCAACTTCAGCTCCATCGATGTGTATGGGGGCAGGACCCTCCCTCTGCTGCTTCCTAAAGTCCACTATCATCTCTTTTGTCTTGCTGACGTTGAGAGAGAGGTTGTTGCTCTGGCACCAGGTAGCCAAGGCTCTTACCTCTTCTCTGTAAGCAGTCTCATCATTGTTGGAGATGAGACCTAGGATGGTTGTGTCATCAGCAAACTTTATGATGGAGTTGGAACTGTGTGTGGCCACACAATCATAAGTGAACAGAGCATACAAGAGGGGACTGAGTATGCAGCCCTGTGGGGCTCCGGTGCTCAGGGTCATTGTGGAGGAGGTAAGGTTGCCCATTCTCACCATCTGGGGTCTTCTCATTAGGAATTCCAGGATCCAGTTGCAAAGGGAGGAGTTGAAACCCAGGATCCTGAGCTTGGAAATGAGCTTAGCAGGAACAATAGTGTTGAATGCTGAGCTGTAGTCCACAAACAGCATCTTCACGTATGTGTACCCTTTTTCCAAATGTGAGAGGGCGGTGTGTGCCGTCAGTGCGATTGCATCATCTGTAGATCTGTTGGGGCGGTATGCAAATTGTAGGGGGTCCAAGGTGTCCGGAAGGGCGGCGCAGATATGAGTTTTGACCAGCCGCTCGAAGCATTTCATGATGATTGAGGTTAGTGCTACTGGGCGGTAGTCATTTAGACAGGTGATGTAAGGTTTTTTTGGAACCGGGATAATGGTGGCCTGCTTGAAGCAGGAGGGAACTGCAGACTGTGTTAGGGAGAGGTTGAATATGGCGGTGAATACCCCCGCAAGCTGGTCGGCGCATCCTCTTAGAACACGGCCTGGAATACCATCTGGCCCTGGAGACTTCCGCGGGTTCACTCTTTTGAAAGCTCTCCTTACGTCAGCCACATCCAGGGTCAGAGTGCAGTAGTCTGGGTTCTCAGCCAGCTTTTCCGGGGTGATGTTGGCCACCTCAAACCGGGCGAAGAAGGTGTTGAGCTCGTCGGGGAGTGAGGCAGGGGGGTGGGTATTGCAGCTTTTCCTGCCTTTGTACTCCGTTATCTCCACATGCGTCTGGGGTCGGAGCTGTTGTAATTGGACTCCAATTTGTCCCTGTAGTCTCTTTTAGCATCTCTGATGGCCTTCCGAAGGTCATATCTGGCCCTCCTCAGAGCCTCCGGGTCCCCAGAGTTATAGGCAGAGGACCATGCTACAAGCTGGCACGGACATTGCCGTTAACCCAGGGCTTTTTGTTGGGGAAGGTCTTGACATTGACCCGTGGAACGACATCATCTATGTACTTGGTGATAAATGCTGAGACAGAGTCAGTGTATTTATCAATGTTGTCACCCACTGCAACACGGATCATTTCCCAGTCTGTGGTTTCAAAGCAGTCTTGGAGAGTAGTAATGGATTGGTCACTCCATTTTTGAACTGACCGAAAAACTGTTTTTTCCTGTTTAAGACGTTGTCTGTAGGTAGGGAGGAGAAGAATGGAGATGTCAGGGCAGGGCGGGGGGGGATGGGTTTGAAGGCAGGGCGGGGGATGGGTTTGAAGCTGTTACGGATCGTTGAATAATAGTGGTCTAGGGTCTGATCGCCCCGAGTGTGAAAAGAAATATGCTGATGAAATTTGGGCAGTATTTTTTTCATGTTTGTCCTGTTAAAGTCTCCAACAACAATAAAAACAGACTCAGGATGAGCGTCCTCTAGGCCACTTATTATTCCATATAGTCCCTCAAGCGCGCGCACCTTATCCGCCTGCGGAGGTATGTAGACTGCTGTGATTATAGCGGAAGTAAACTCCCGGGGAAGATAGAAGGGACGTATGTTTACAGTTGGTAGCTCCAGGTCCGGTGAGCAGTGTGTTGAAATAACTGCGGCATCCGAACCCCAACGAGAGTTAATCATAATCCAAACCCCTCCGCCTCTTTGTTTACCTGATTCCGAGGTTCTGTCCTGCCGGAAGATGGAGAAACCAGCTGGCGTAATAGCCGTGTCCGGGACTGTGGAATCCAGCCACGTCTCTGTAAAAGCTAGCACGCAGCAGTTGGCAATGTCCCGCTGGAAGATAATCCGAGCATGAAGTTAGTCCATTTTATTGTCAAGTGATTGAACATTTGCAAGTAAAATGCTCGGTAACGGTGGATTGCAGTATCTCGTCCGTGATCTGCATAGAATACCCGCTCGTTTTCCTCTCTTCTTTTTCCTTCGTCGCCTGCATATGAGTAGACAAGTCGACGGCGGGATATTCCAGTTGCAGCAATCGCTCCGGTAAGTTGAAAAAAAGTCTGTATCCAGTGAATTACGTATATCCAAAAGTGCTAGTCGATCATACTCTATGAGCGACAGTGCAGAAAGTGCAGAAATAAAAACTAAAAAAACAGTAATAAGGCAAAACCTGCATAGAGTGAGCAGAGCCATTGTCCATGCGACCATCCTCTACGGCGCACAGTCAGATCTCATGGGTCGGAAACGTGCATTGAATGTAAGTGTTTTAACCAACAGTTAAAGTTCAATTTTAAAAATGTTACACCAAATGTAAGATACAATAATAAAAAGTAACCCAGATTATAATGACAAGAAGGCATAATTGGCAGTCTTTAATTGGGCTCTAATTGAAAGGAAAGACCAGAAACCAGCGTACACTAGGCCCTCTGTGGAACCGGTTTGTCACCCCTGATCTAGGGACTCCGTGTTGCAACGTGCATATATACAGCCCTCAGGCATTGTATACTGGCCAGATGTTCCACCTCTCAAACCTTTTTATGAAGAGTGTTTTTATTCATAATTACAAATAATATGTACAAAAAGGAAGCTGCCTTGACACATTTTTCCCTGGAGAACAAACATGACCATGCAAGTCCACTTTTAACCCTTGCAAAGAGCCAACATCCTTAAAGTAATAACCTACCGGTACAAGACAGTAGACTTCCTTGTGTGAAGCTTGCTTATTTTAACCAAAAACCTTGTTGGCTGACACACTCACAGTGATCTTACGGCAAGACAAGAAACCTTTTTTTTCACCTCATAAAACCCTAATTCTCATGAGATGAGGTACTCAGGGGTATTAGAAATTAGCCTCACAAAACTTCCTGAACCCAGGAGCTTTACATTCAAAACCTACAAGGATGTCAGTCTGGTAGTGGTCGGATGCAAAGCATTTGGACAAGGGGCTTTAGCAGTGGGCAAAATTAATTCAAATCAGATTGGATCCATACGCTTTTTTGAATGCACTTCTCTGCATTTCTAGTATGTGTAATCACCTAAAACAAATCGATATTTCATCAAAGGCTGCTGAATGGCACATACAGGCATCAACCGGCCACAAACGCCTATTGGTAACAACCAGAACTGATACCGTGAAGCCTTTCAACATAATGTCCCAGGATCAGGCAACTTTTTAGGATGTGTGTCTATAAAAGCACTTCATGACAACTGCTGATGTAAAAAGGGCATCATAAAGTAAATTTGATTGATTGAAGAAATTGGATTATTATAAAATCATAAAATTCTCCACCAATTCTTTTCAACATTTTATCTTAGTATTTAAATTATTTATTTTATAGTATTTGTTGGTTATCTTCACCAACAATGTAAACACTTTTTTACCCCACTGTGAGTAATGGATAGGTTATCTCTTTGTATATTATTCTTCTTTCAATAGAATGTATGCAACATAACGTTAGTTACCAGAGTTCTGGAACTGTAGTTCTATGAGTGGAGCAGAGCCCCAAAGAGGGAGCTCTGCTCCTAATGTTTTAGTCCTTTCTGCGTAGCAGGATGCATCGGAGACAATTTGCATACACGCCCCCCACAACAGCCAATGGTGGAATGGCGCTTCCTCCCTGTATAAAGGGACCAGCCAATTAAAGCTTCCTCCTGACAAAGTCTGAAGCCAACTTTCAGGGAAGAGTGCTATCAGGGCATTAAGCACTATTGGGCTCCGGTCCACTCATAGAAATGGAGTTACAGAACTGCGATAATTAATGTTCTATATCATGGAGCTCCGCCCCATAGGGGGAGCTTTGCTCCTAGTGGTATATGGCGGAGATAGGGCGGGGTCAAATGTACCCCCTGATCACTCCAATCCATGGGACAAGCAAAGCACTATAGCTCAGAGACTAAGAGCAATCCTGGCCAGTGCTCAATGAACCAAGAACTTTTGGTATCAAACGTTACAACATGTTAAACGCATACCCACATAGTCATAGCTCACAAACACACTGCAATACAGAATGTGCCCAATGGTAACTCAACACAGAAGTTATACACAGTCAAAACAACAATAAATACGCAGCGAATTAGGGAAGAAAAAAAACACTTCACTGATTATCCAATCTAGGGAGCCTCTAATACCACTGACAGAACATATTTCAGGAGTCTCAGACTAACAGTGGGATGCAAACGACAAGCCCCTTTCAGAAAATGCGTGACCAAAAGATGCGCGAAGACCGTAGTCTCAAAATCCGTCATTGCGTGCAGAAATCGGCGAGGCATACACCTTGATTTCCACTCTTCCAAAAGCTGAAAAGTTGAAAACAAATTAACATTACAGCTTTGGGGATCACCCCCACACATTGTACACCAATGTGCAGAGTCTAGATCTACACAGGTAATTTCTACACAGCGCGTGCACTCTGGATAGTCTGAATGACTCCCTCAGACAGTCCAATAAGTGACAAGCTCTACCGTTCAGGAGTCAAACCGTTAGGGGCTACGTCAAAAGGGGAGGCGATTGTAGCATGCTTTGAACCTGAAGCAAGGCATTCAGACGATGTGGAATGTGCCACGGAGGCGCACTTAGCATCTCCATCATTTCCATAAACCAAGTGGCCTGGAGAGGCCACAAATGAATAAAGCAGATGCTTCGGCCACCTGGGGCGTGCAAACACGTCCACCCCCAGGTGAAGGTGGTCTGAAGGTCTCAGAGAAAGTGGACACTGTTTGTTTTATCTCAATGCAAACAGATCCACCTGTGCCCTGTCGAACCGGTCCAAGATCATCCGAACAATTTCCGGATGTAGGGCCCACTTATCGACTCAGCAAGTGAACATGGCCTTGTACCAGAGATTGATCACCAACCGATGCATGGTGGGGGACTTCAACCCTTAAGTCACTCTGCCCAGGGCAGCTCCCAGCAGCAGTCTGCGGCTGTCTCCCCAAAAATCTTAATCTGTCCGCAATGGTCCTGGGATCACTACTCGAACATTGCGTTGGTGTACAGGACCTAACTGAAGCCCTGCAAACCATCTCTGTGTATCTTTGTGCTCTATGCATGTGTAATAGCCCCAATGCCACCACTCCATGTGCCACTGACATCGGAGCCAATAGGGATATCATGCATCTCGTTGACACTCTGCGTAACGGTCGACAGTGACCGATAGAGCGCAAAGGTGCTGTGCCTCTTTCCTCTATCCAGCAAGCTCTCACCATAGCACTCATGGTGTCAGTATTCAGCTGGAACCCCAGATAAGTCACCTCCTGAGACGGCCAAGGGGTGCTCTTCTCTAAATTCAGAGCACCAATGCCATCAGATACTCCACTACCAATGTAGTGAGCTACAAGGCCTGTGCTGATGCTCTAGATAAAATCAGGACATTGTCTACTGTATGTACACCAGTAGCCTTAACCCCCTCCTCCGTAATGTGGTCAATGCTGTTTCCAAGATTTCTGAAAACACTTGAGGTGCCAGTGCATAACTGAATGGCATCCTCTTGTACTCATATGACCTGCTTTGAAAGGCAAACCAGAGGATTTTCCAGTGTTTCTACACTATCCATACGTGAAAGTGAATACACTCCATCAGGTAGACAGCTGCATCTGTCAGAATCCGAAAAGGTCTCTAGCAATGGTCGCATTCAAGACCCTCAGGTCCAGAACTGGTCTACCCCTACAGGCATCTTTGGGACTATAAAGTATAGGGAGCATAACCCGTACATTTAGCTTCCCCTTGGGTCCTCCGAAATAGCATTTTTTGCAACAAGCTGAGAAAATATATTTCTCTAGCACAAAGCACAACTCGTTTGAACTGTGATGCCATGATTGTCTCCTTGACTCCAAAGAAGGGGGGAGGAGATCAACTGAATTGAAGGGCATACCCTCTTTGCAGCATGTCATTTAGCCAAGTTGGTATCAGACCTCTCTTTCACCTTTCGCAGTAAAACAGAGAAAGCGGACGAGCCACAGACTGTTTCACTGACCTGAGGAAATTTGCTGGATCAATCCCTGAAGCCACCTGTGAGGGAGAGAGCGGTGTGAAAGTGACACACATTTCCCCCTATGCCTACTTGTCCTAGTCAGAGGAGAAAAGTAAAGTATTCAGCTTTTCTTCCTCTTTGTTACCTCTGATTTGCACGGAGAAACAGACAAACTGAGCTTCCCAGCACTTTGTCCACCGTCACGTGATGGGAGAGACACTTGGTCCCCCCCCTTCTTTTCTCACAGACCAATCATGGTCAAGTGACCATCTGACACAGAATGAAATTGATTCTATAACACTCTCTTTGGCTGCGCTGCTGCTAGCTCACACTGAGGGTGAGCTAACAGTGCATGAACTGCCTGATTCTTAGATTGAGATGCCGTCGCCATAAGTTGAGGCATAGTCGAGGGTGTACACAGCCCTTTATGAATGAGTTAATCAGAGTTTCTAACTGGACTCACACTAGTTATGTCAGGGCCAACAGGGAAAGGAGAAAAAATATCACTCTGAATAAAGGTTTTGCTTTATTAGGTTTTGATTTCTCCTCACCAACATGATTATTAGAGAAATTGCACACACTTGTTGGTGAGTCCACTTAAGTAGACACAAGAGAAACATTACTCTGACTATGAGGAAAACATGTCTGACTAGACAAACCTCTGTCCATTAGAGTAGAATCCCGCACGACCAACTCCATCGGAGAGGAACGAGCATGAACTGTCAAACCAGTGTGGCGACACTAAGAAATTCTCCCCCCGCAAGTCATTGCTGATGTCGTTGTCTGAGTCTTCCAAAGAGAAGCACATGTCCTTGCTTTGCTCCGCTCTGCTTTGCAATCTGCTCTGTTCTGCTTTTTCTTTCTTAGACTTTTTTAGACTATTCTTTAGACTGTTTCTCTGCTATTTTTATACATCTACATGGAAAGACTTTTGAAACTATTTTGGGGAACATTTCTTTTAATTAGAACAAACCAACATGGACTCCAGCTGTACTGAAAGTGCAGAGTGCTGTCGCCTAACAAAGTTAGTGGTGGCTGAACTAGAAATCAGGATTTCCACCCATCACCAAATAAAGGATGATGAACAATATTTGGACTCATTCCTGGTACCATCATCCTAGGTTGCAGCTTCTGACGCTACCATCCCATGGAATGGCCAGAACACCTACGCTGAGGTGCTGACTCAGCGGGATCATGAAGGTGCCATCAACAGGCGTATGATGACTTCTACCCCAATGTGCTTAGAGGCATGGACGGCCATACAGAGAAAAAAAATGTTAAGAAACATTGCTCGCCAACCACCAAAGAAAAGCTTCAGCTGGGCAACAGATACCAGGTGCTCTCAGAACCAGAGTCACCCTACTTGAAAGCCCAGCAAAATCCAAAACTGTTACCAAAATGTAGTACACACAAAATGCTTGTACCACACCCTCTGAACAGCATTTCCCAACCCTGCCATGCTAAGGAAAACAACCTTAAGTATGGTAAGGTAAATGACAGAGGGGCAAACCGTCAAGCTCTCACACAGGCTACACAGCGGAAAAAAACTAAACTATACTTCTTGGGCACTCGAAAATCAGCAAATTAACAAGTAAGAATATGATAACACACTGTCTTCTATGCAATTGTCAGCGACATTTCTGAGAAACTACCAGAAATCCTTGAAAGCTAAACTGCTGACAAATTTGTTATACATGTAGGTTCAAATGACACTCTAAAGTAGCAGTATGAACTGTTAAAAAGGGACTTCACTGGTCTGTTTGACACACTTGACTCTCTACAAGAGTCTACAAGAGTACATATATCAGGTCCGATACCAACAGTTGGTCGAGGGATAGGTCGCTTTAGCAGAGTTTTAGCACTACACAGGCGGCTAGCCCCTAAATGTGCTACTCAAGGTCTAAATTTCATCAACAATTTTGACCTCTTCTGGGAGCAAAGAAATCTCTTGAGACGGGACAAGATTCATCTCCACAACTGTGGACTGCGAATGCTTGTA
Source organism: Umbra pygmaea (assembly GCA_016801145.1). Classification (NCBI taxonomy): domain Eukaryota; kingdom Metazoa; phylum Chordata; class Actinopteri; order Esociformes; family Umbridae; genus Umbra; species Umbra pygmaea. Next base: position 18,890 of record JACXGM010007481.1, read on the forward strand.
GGCCACCCGGAATACAATATCCTCCATTCTTCCATAGTCCCACCAAGGAAATAGAAAATTAACAGAATTAGGCTCCTATCAAGTTGATTTCTTAAAAACTAAGAAAAACAGTGGGCGATGAACTACTTTCTCTAAAACAGTGATACCATGCAAACCGTGCCACTATTTCTCACCCTGTAATCTCTTCAAAAAAGTAAAATCTACAAACACAAAATAAATTAGGAGCAAGTTCCAACAAAATCATCACTACTAAACATTAGATCACTAACAAACAAATATTTCTTAATTAATGGTCTCATTGTCAACCATGAACTTGACCTCATGTTTTTAACAGAAACCTGGCTAGATGAAAATAGCAATCCAACTATTCATCGAGGCAAGTCCGAAAAACTATAACTTTATTCAGGCAGTGAGACAATAAGGCAGATGAGCGGGTGGAATAGCTGTGATTTACCACAAATATGTTTGCTGTACAAAGGTCGATCTGGGAGAGTTCTCAACATTTGAATATGTGGCCTTCACTCTGAAAGCAGAAATACCAGTGTTGATGTTATCAATCTATCGGCCACCATAACAACTTCCAGCCTTTCTAGCTAAATTTTCTGAAAAACATTAGAGGTTAGGAGAGAAAGCATCACCATGGATGAATAACTTTGTTTGTAAACTAAAAACAGCAAATAGGGCTGGTGAAAGAAAATGGAGAATAACTGGACTTGAGGTTTGTCTTAGTATCTAGGCAAGGCAAATTTATTTATATAGCACATTTCATACACAAGGGCAATTCAAGGTGCTTTACATAAACAGGAAAACACAAAAATTTAAAACAGATTAAAGATCAAATTAAAGCAATTAAAATAAAAATGAAAAACAATTAGAAAATAGTACAGTTTAAGAAATACAAGAGACAATCAGTTTGGACAGCACAGTGTTTATTCAGTAAATGCGTAGCTAAACAGATGTGTTTTGAGTCTGGATTTAAAGGTGACTACTGTTGGAGCACATCTGATCTCCTCTGGGAGCTGGTTCCAGTTGCGGCTGGCATAGTAGCTAAAAGCAGATTCTCCGTGTTTTGAGTGAATCCTTGGTATCTCTAGCTGATGTAATCCTGATGATCTGAGTGGTCTGTTGAGTATATATCCAATGAGCATATCTTCAATGTATTCAGGTACTAGGCCATGAACTGAGATGATGGACTTACGTATTGTTTAGTTTAATTTCTATATTTAGTTGTTTATTGGATTATTGATGAAATGTCTATCCTTAGTTTGTTCCATTTAAATATATAGAGATTTATTATTAGTAGTAGTAGTATTATTCCGTGCTTTGCATGAGGTTCTCAGTTGTTAGTGTAATATCCCTTTAAGTGTTAAAGCACCTCTCCCACAGCTCGGCCGTTGCTATGATAGTTGTTAGGTTAGGTTAGACTAGTATCTGATTAGTGAGTGGATGCAGCTGTGTTATGTTAGGTAGTTAGTTTGTCCTACATAAACCGGCCGAACTGGGGAAGAGGTGTTGGTCATTGATTACTGTCATTTATGAATGTGTCGTTATTATTTGAAAACCTGTCTAGGGAAGATGCAGGAGCTGTGTATGTGTGTGCCCTGAATGGATTATTGTCATTAATATTAATTTGATCATAAACTTAAAAAAATTCTCTTTACACCACACCACCGTCAAATCGCGACTCTTAGAGGCTAATGGTGGCTTAAAGGACTTCCACTGCAGCAAAATCCTGCGTCTGGCTAACAGTGTAGTAAAAGCAATGATATAGGCATTTTTATAAATTAGCAAGAGTCCCCTGGGACTCCAAAAACCGCTATCAGGGGGCATGGAGTTAAATTGATTTATATGTATCACTGTGGGATACATTTTGGACAGTCTGTACTTAGAGTAATGACCTCTGTTGGTCACTTTGAACTGAATGAGTCCAAGTGCAGCACAAGATGAAGTGGAACTTGTTCTATCAATCACTCCATCCCAGAAATCATTTGAAAATCCAAGACTCATTTCCTGATCCCAAGCAGTTTTAGGTATATTAGAGGAGTGTTTATCACAGGACATTATCCAAGAATAGATTTGTGAATTTACTTATTTCTGTTGAGGTAAAAAATTAAATAGCTCATTCCAAAAGATTGTTAGAGAGAGTAAAATCCCGACCACTCTTCTGAAGAAATATTTTAATAGCATCTCATGCCCTGTTCTAAATATTATAAATAAATCTATAGAATCTGGGGTCTTCCCAAATGCATACAAAACTGCTGTTATAATGCAAATTCTTAAGAAACCACAAGTAGACTCTGAGGTACTAAGCAGTTTTAGATCACATTTCTACGTAAGGTGCTTGAGAAAGCGGTTTTCACCAACTGAACACATTTCTAAAAGACAACAACTTTCTAAAAAAGTTTCAGTCAGGTTTTAGAGCAAATCATAGCACAGAAACAGCCCTGATCAAAATAGTAAATGATTTTAGACTTAGCATGGATGCAAACAATGTCTCGGTCCTAGTCCTCCTAGACCTGAATGCAGTCTTCGACACCACTGATCATGATATTCTACTAGACAGTCTCGAAATCTGTGTTGGTCTCCCAGAAAATGTCCTCAGATGGTTTCAAACCTACATTACATGCATAAAAATTATTTGTCAGTCTTGGTGATCATGTATCCGAGGAACATGATATAATATGCAGTGTTGCACAAGAAAGCTGTCTTGCTCCACAATTTTTTTTCCCTATACATTACATGCTTCCACTAGGTCATGTCATCAGAGAACACAAGGTAAATTTCCACAGCTATGCTGATGACACACAGCTATACATTTCTTTAGAGCCAGATGACATAGATACAATAAGATCACTCTCTAAGTGCCTAATTGCCATAGATAATGGGATGAGTGCTAATTTCCTAAAATTAAATGAGGGTAAAACAGAAATCCTCTTAGTTGGCCCCAAAGTCAAAAGGGAGAAAATCAGGTAACCTGACTTCCCTGATTTAACCTGAAGTAAGGAGCCTAGGTGTTATCATAGACTCTGACCTAAGTTTTACCTCCCATCTTAACAAGGTGATCAAAACCTCTTACTGTAACCTCAAAAATATTGCAAAATTTAGACCATTTATAACCCGGAAATATGCAGAGAAACTAATTCACACATTTGTTACAACTAGACTGGACTACTGCAACGCCCTCCTTAGAAGCCTCCCAAAAAAGGAAGATTCAACACACCCAGAACTCAGTAGCAACAAGAACAAAGAGGCGAGAACATATTCCTCCAGTTCTGTAATCATTACACCCATACAGAAAACTAATATATGGCCATACATATGAAAAATTTGAACATATATCTGAACATATTTTAAGGTGCCATATCTGCTAATTACATTTTAAAATACAGAAATCTAATATATGGCCATTTGAAAAATCTTAACATATATTTTGATTACAAAATTTGAATTGAACAAAATGAGGAAATATATGTCACATATATAAAAACTGCAAATTGTTATATATTTCGACATATATGTACATATATGTTGTAACGGGTCCCAGAGTGGGACTCCCGTCCCATTATTAACTGTGAGATAGACTCATTGTATGTAGATCTTTGAGTTTGTTTTATTATTTTCCAGTGCGTTTGTACTGTTGATTTAGTTATTGTATAAAATGAGTAGTGTGTGTGAGTATTATGGGTGCTATAGTAATGTGGGCTCTGTAGCGCCTTCCTCCCTTTTCTCTTGGGTACTGATTGGGAGCCAAGCGAGCTAATCACCTAATTACTGTCAGCTGGCTGCTCGGTTCCTATATCAGTCCTAGGTGGAAGAGAGGAGGGCGCGATTCATTATTATATTGTCACGTTGGTGTATGTGCAAGAGATGTTGAAGGTCGGTCCGGGATTACTAGCAGCAAGGTTGTGAAACGTGAGTCACCTATGTCCATGTGTATCGGCAGTGAGTGTTTATTAGATACTTCCTTTCTGACGTTGTGCCAGTCACTCCATGTAAGAAGAGTGTGCGTATTTCCAGGAGGAGTATAATTCTGTATTAAGTGTTCAGCGTTCCGTGCTTATTTGAAACACGTCTGCATCGCGATGGAATAGAAAAGAAAATACATGCAAAGTGTCCGCATGGATTCGAACTCGCAATCTCTGGGATGTGAGTCGCATGTTTTTACGCCCGCCCACCATCCCCATGCTACCAACCTGCAAAATCTATGCTATTTACACGCTGCTACGTCATCATGTGATTCCGGGAAACTGCCACGAATTTAGAAGTTAAGAATCCGTGTTTATTTCACAGAATTTTCTGCCATTCCGTGTAACTGCCACAGAGTTTGAAGTGAAGTGTTTTTGCAGGTTTTTTTTACTTACAAAGCATTGTCGTCATAGGTACACTTCAGCTGTGAGAGAAAAAATCTAAAAATATCACACTGTATGATTTTTTAATAATTATTTAGCATTTTATTGCATGACATAAGTATTTGATCACCTAATAACCAGTAAGAATTCCAGCTCTCACAGACTTGTTTGTTTTTCTTTAAGAAGCCCTCCTGTTCTCCACTTATTGTCTGTATTAACTGCACCTGTTTGAACTCGCTACCTGTATAAAAGACACTTGTCCACACACTCAAACAGACTACAACATCTTCATGAGGAAGGTGAGGGATCAGCCCAGAACTACATGGCAGGACCTGGTCAATGACCTGAAGGGAGCTGGGACCACAGTCTCAAGGAAAACCATAGATAACACACTACTCGGTCATGGATTTAAATCCTGCAGCACACACAATGTCCCCCTGCTCAAGCCAAAACATATCCAGGACTATCTGAAGTTTGCCAATGGCCATCTGAGGAATGGGAGAAGGCCATGTGGTCTAATGAGACAAAAGTAGAGCTTTATGGTCTAAACTCCACTCGCCGTGTTTGAAGGAAGAAGAAGGATGAGTACAACCCCAAGAACACCATTCCAACCATGAAGCATGGAGGTGGAAACATCATTCTTTGGGGATGCTTTTCTGCAAAGGGGACAGAACGACTGCACCGTATTAAGGGGAATATGGATGGGGCCATGTATTGCGAGATCTTGACCAACAACCTCCTTCCCTCAGTAAGAGCATTGAAGATGGGTCGTGGTGACAACGTGACAACGACCCGAAACACACAGCCAGGGCAACTAAGGAGTGGCTCCATAAGAAGCATCTCATGGTCCTGGAGTGGCCTAGCCAGTCTCCAGACCTGAACCCAATATAAATTTTGAAGGGAGCTGAAAGTCCATGTTGCCCAGTGACAGCTCCGAAACCTGAAGGATCTGGAGAAGGTCTGTATGGAGGAGTGGGCCAAAATCCTTGCTCCTGTGTGTGCAAACCTGGTCAAAAACTACATGAATCATATGATCTATGTAATTGCAAACAAAGGTTTGTGTACCAAATATTGAGTTCTGCTTTTCTGATGTATCAAATGCTTATGTCAATAAAATGCAAATTCATTATTTAAAAATCATACAATGGGATTTTCTGGATCTTTTTTTATTTTGTCTCTCACAGTTGAAGTGTACCTATAATACAAATTACAGACCTCTACATGCTTTGTAAGTAGGAAAACCTGCAAACTC
>JACXGM010007482.1:0-30582 GCA_016801145.1 Umbra pygmaea
ACTAAGGAAGCTGTAGTACTGTGAAAGGGAACAGGAAATGTTACAGAGTCCGGGTATGGGAAATGTAGTTCTTTGGAGACCTGACTAGGGAAGCTGTAGTCCACAGGAAGTAGAACTGGTGACTGGGAATTGTAGTTCTGAGCGGGATGGAATAGGGAAGTGGCATCGTCCAGGGAAGGGGAACTGGGAAACGTTACAGCATACAGCTCATGAAACCCCAAAATCCTATCTCAATGAATTAACATATCATGAAAAGGGTCTCTAAACGTGCTATTAACCTAATCATCTGAATCAACTACTTAACTCTAAACACCTGCAAAAGATTCCTGAGGCTTTTAAAAACTCCCAGCCTGTTTCATTACTCAAAACCGCAATCATGGGTAAGGCTGCCGACCTGACTGCTGTCCAGAAGGCCATCATTGACAGCCTCAAGCAAGAGGGTAAGACACAGAAAGAAATTCCTGAACAAATAGGCTGTTCCCAGAGTGCTGTATCAAGGCACCTCAGTGGGAAGTCTGTGGGAAGGAAAAAGTGTGGCAAAAAACGTTGCACAACGACAAGCGGTGACCGGACCCTGAGGAAGATTGTGGAGAAGGACAGATTCCAGACCTTGGATGATCTGCGGAAGCAGTGGACTGAGTCTGGAGTACAAACATCCAGATCCACCGTGCACAGGCGTGTGCAGGAAATGGGCTACAGGTGCCGCATTCCCCAGTTCAAGCCAATTTTGAACCAGAAACAGCGGCAGAAGCGCCTAACCTAGGCTACAGAGAAGCAACACTGGACTGTGGCTAAGTGGTCCAAAGTACTTTTTTCAGATGAAAGCAAATTTTGCATGTCATTCGGAAATCAAGGTATTGATTTCCGAATGACATGCAAAATTTGCTTCCATCCTTTTTTTTTGCCACAGTCCAGTGCTGCTTCTCAGGTCAGGCGCTTCTGCCGCTGTTTCTGGTTCAAAAGTGGCTTGAACTGGGGAATGCGGCACCTGTAGTTTTTTGAGAAGGACCTGTAATTTTCTCTCGCCTTTTCAGCACCACCCTTTATCCGTTTACTGCCCGCGGCTGCGTTATACATTTAGTTTATTTCTAAGCTTCTATCTACTGTTAAAAGGTAATTACAGGCTTGGTAAGATCTTTGTTGAAATGATGGTTCCAGGTGTCAGGTAGTGGTTGATAATAGAATGCTTTAATAAAGTTCTCCTTGTTATGGATATAGGGTCATCTCATAACAAGGCATTAAGACGTGTTGTGGCAAATGCCCCGAATGATCATACAGAACTGGGTTATATTGCCCTAGCATTGTTGTTCGCAAACCTTCTAGAAGATTCTCCTCAGACCCGTGACTGTCTCATGTGAGAACATGTGCTGGTCACCTTAGCTTCTATCTACGTAGGTTCACTATCTTTTAATGTCAAGGCCACTGATCCTAACCTTGAGTATGGAACAAATATGCTCCATACTACACAGTGTAACTACTTTCTAGCTGTTATCCGAATAACTCAGTAACCCTTATCTGTCTAATGTCCTGTCAGTAAAATGTCCTGTTCTATTAGTCTGAATGGCATCTACATGTATTAGACCTGTGATGGATTTACAGTCTAACCTACAATAGATCATATACTTATAAGCAGTCTAATATAACACAGAGTAATAAGCTATATATTATGCTGATGTTATAATATAAGAACTGTAAGGGCTCTCTCTCTCCCCTACGTCACTTGCTTGGCCTTGCTTCCTTGTCTACTCTCCTAAAGGAAAGTCTTATCTGGCTTGACCCTGAGTCTTCTCCCTGTCTGTCTTACATGTCCTAGAATCTTCCAACAGGCCTCAACTATAGCTATACAACTCTCTCATCTAGTAATACCATTCTAAACTGTCCAAACTGTATTTAAATATGATTATATAGAATCTACTTCTCAACAATTCCGTACTCATGTCCCTTAAATGCCAAAGGCACACAAGGGACATCTCAATAGAAAGTAATTCTATATAAATACATAATAGTTAACAATCCTCCAGTTGTTATGCAATTGCTAAAGTTCGAAACAAGATAAAATCATAAGTAAATTACCTTCGAAAAATCATTCCAAGTATAAGTCAGTATACAGATATGTTTTCAATAAAACATCCAATAAAAATAAGAAAAGTACAGATGTTATTATACATATTATCAACCTGAGAATTCATAGTTCAACAAATCTCAGAAACCTGTAGTTCAATTGAATAGTTCTCAGTCAAAAGTCTTTGTTGCCTTCATCCACGTGTATGTCAGTGTAAGCAGATGTGAAAATCATATTACATCATTCATTAGGGTCAACCAAATTCTGGTTCTCAGTCATTTTGTTGTTTACTCATTTTCATCTAAAAATGGAATCTGTCGTTTCTCTGCATTATCTATCTCTCGACTAAGATGTGTACAAAGCAAGTACATACCTAACTATCTCTTCTCTTAAATCTCAGATAATTCCTGTTTAAATTTCATCCAATTCTAATTAATTATCAGTTAGTTCTAAAATACTACCTTCTCTTAAATATCTCTTTCTATCTAGGCATGTCATATAAATCCTTTTTACTCTTAATTTCACATGAATCATCTACTTTTTTTATACGTCACATAAAACATCTAAGTACAAATGCATACTATATTCTAATTTTTTTGTGTAAGCTAACCCCTAGAAACTTCTCCTAGCACCTGGCTTAACATTGTCCATCCTCATTATTCACTGTTAGTTCATGTCTTCAGACTCGCCGGTCCAAAGCTTCAATCATTGACTTTCCATCTCAAAGTCATTACCCTTCTTTTCTCAATCTTCTTATTGACATTGTCTCTCTTTGGGAAAAAATTAAAATATCGTCATTTTCATCTTAAAATGGTTTCTTCTCTTGGAACTGGTTTCTTCTTCCTAAAACTCATATTCTTTATTCAAACTGTCAGTGTGTATTGTGATGGACTTCATCAACCATGTAAGTATTCCAGTCACTTTCGTGTGGAAACTTTCCAAATAACTCAGTGCTATAAGGGAACATCAGATCATGGGTTGCTTCAACTCTCAGTCCAATTGGTTTCCATGCATTTGAGAAAAGATGTCCCATGTGAGATGTTTCTGGAACAAAAAGAGAAAACAATGCTTAAGCTCACAATCAAATCATTATGAAATAATATGTTATGATACTTCATTGTAATTCCTTCCTCTCTAAGGTCATTCTAATTCTAGTCCTAAATTAAGCTCTTCCCAATTCTCATCTTAACTTTCCCTCAACTATCATTCTTTTGTTAACTGTCAAACCTTCTTCAGCATCTGAAAAATAGACATCAAGTTAACAAACAACTTTCTTCATTATTTCTAAATCTTTCCCTAACCTAAATCTCTCTATTCCTAATAGGTTTGCTCTTCTTAAATTTGTCAGAGTAATTTACAACAATGTATCAACATTAAAGGTATTATACGCAACTCCCCTCTGGTATTTCTGCATGATGTTTCTCGTGGTCCAGAGTCCGTCTAGCATCTGTTGTCCCTTGTCCGTTGACTGTCATCTGTTGATGGTTGTCATCTCCCCTCATGATGCTTAATGAGATGGAATCACTCCCAACATCTGCTGTCAGAGTCCATTGAAACTCACTCTCTCTCTCTGCCATACTGTCCTCGTCCCTCTATAGTAGAGTCGTTCAAGCCTTACTAGAACTGTCTATGTCTGTGATCTTTCAGTCAATTTGGGGTGTGGCACATCAAATGTGTACCCTGTCCTTTCAAAGTATCTCAGTGTGACCAATGTTCATCTCCTTCTACTGGGTACTAGCATCAGGTCAATCTTTGCTTCTCCCTGTCTGTCTTACATGTCCTAGAATCTTCCAACAGGCCTCAACTATAGCTATACAACTCTCTCATCTAGTAATACCATTCTAAACTGTCCAAACTGTATTTAAACATGATTATATAGAATCTACTTCTCAACACTACCATCTTTGCGGTCGGTTTCTTCCACCGCTTCCACTTCTTCTTCTCCTTACTTGGCGGCCACGGCCAGTGCAGCTTGCTTCCAACTTAAAGGTGCATTGATGTCCCAAAAATGATAATTTAATCCTTATTTTCATATGCCTTGTATGATTATAGGGCAAGTATTTGTACTAGCCAGCTACAGCTACTTTAACAAATTCTAGGGGTGTAATGGTATACCTAACCCACGGTATGGTACGTAATTGCAGTTTGAAGGGCATGATATTGCGGGGGGCAAAAAATAATAGAAAAAATATTTGATTTTAGTTTAATTACCAAAAGTTTGGCACATATCGGCAGTGATAAAAACACCTATGGTAATTTCTTTGGTCTGATCAGATTCTGCTTATAGGACTGCTTGAATAACAGTGAGGAGACAGTTGTTTTTGTTTCCACAACTGCCTCTGCAACCAGATGACTATATGGATATGCTTGCAGGCTTCACAATGTTAGTAACTTTTTAGAAAACTCTTAAAACACAGTTTGCACATGCATTGCACGATAGCTACATTTTTTTACTTTCCATATATTGTGCCCTAGAAAATAGACACAGTAAGACAGTATAGCCTACAGTACATGTTTATCGACCAATACTTTGTCTAGTATAGTAGTCTCATTGCTCATTAGTAAACATTGTGGATTTGTATGTGTTCTCTATGGATTCTGCCGACTCTAGCAGGTGTATACTTACCAGTTTTCCATCACTTGGGGATTTCCAGTACCTGTTCATCACTGTCTGCTACCTGAGGCTTTCACCCAAAGTCACTGCAGGTGATTGTGAGGTCTCTATCCAAAGTCACAGTTGTTTCCTTACTGTGTCTGTTGGCTCTCCTCTGTGCATCACGGGCATGGATAACAGCTAACAGACCACTCACCATGAAGTTAAACTATTCCATCACCCAACTGACGAAATTCAACAATTACACCACTCCATCGTGCATATCGGTATTAATAAATAAATCTTGCCTCATACATGACCATATTTTAAATAAGTGATATGATGTAACTTACAGATTCCTGGCATAAAGCAGATGTTTATTCGTCTTTTATTGAGAACCGTCCTCCTGGCTACTGCTACTTACAGAAAGCCTGCAGTCCAGTGCGTGGTGGTGGTCTGGCTGTCATCCACCAAAGTGATCTGATCTTGTCTATAAACCTGCCTGAGCTGTTTTCATTTGAATATCTTGCATTTAAACTTTGCAATCTTATGGTGTATGTTCTGGGTGTTTCTGACCACAAGGCCATCTCCATGAAGATGTTTTCACCGTCCACCCTCATCAAGCCCAAAAAACAAATTTGACTCAGAAACCTTAAAAACATCAACCCAAAGATTACGGCATCTGACCTCCAGCATCTCCTTCCTGTAAATATTTTATCAGCCTTGGACTCCTACGATAACATCCTCAGGAGCACTTTGTACCTCCACACCCCGGTCAGAACCAGAATAGTCACATTTTCCTGATCAGCCCCATGGTAAACCTGTGAGCTACGAAAAATGAAGGCAGCTGGGCGTGCCATTTAGAGGAGATACAAAGCCACAGGTGTCACTTTGCACAAGCTCATTTTTTCAGGAACACCACAAAGGCACTTACTGAGGCATGGTCACATTTCTACTCAAAAGTCATCAGAAACAGTCCTGCAAACCCCAAACAGCTGTTCTCCACCATAAACCATCTTCTTAAACCACAAATTCCCTCACCTACAGAAACTACAGAAGAGCGCTGTAACAATTTCCTGGCCTTTTTTTAAAACAAAAATAGACTCAATTCACTCTACCTTTCCTGGATTCTCACCACCACCTGCCTCAACTATCCACAGCTTGCAATTTCTGAGCCCCTATACTGCTTCCTAGAAATCTCACAGCCAGAGTTTGAAAAAAAAACAAAAGATAAAACCCACCACATGTCCCCTCGACCCCTTTCACTGTAAAATCTAATACCTCTACCCTAAGCCCTCTTATTACCACTGTAATAAAAAATCCCTTCAGTCCGGCAATGTTCCATCTGCCCTTAAAACTTTCTTAAGTAGAAGAGTTATAGATGCTTGTGTCAAGGTTATGGGGAGCACACCGCAGTCCAATGACTCATTATACATAGGTAAGAGTAAAAAAAACGTTCAGGAGCAAGAAATGATCCACAAAAAAATTGTCAGTCCGAGAGAAAGAATAATGAACATGGGAATTGAAAGAGTACTCAGGTGCCTGTGGATTATGAAACCTCCAGGGGTCAGTACAACCATTCTTAGTCATGAAATCTAATATGGACCTTAACATTTTAGAGGGAGGAATGGGTCTGGTGTTAGAGCAATCCAGGCTCTGGTCCATAACACAGTTCAGGTCTCCTGCGAATATCAAGTGATATGCGTGTGTGATAGAGATATCCTCCCCCGCAACCTGTTAGCAAAATCAGGATCATCAAAATTGGGAGCATAAACATTGACCAGTATTACAGGGGAGTTCCAAATGGAGCAAGTTAAAATTGAGTACCTCCCATTGCTATCCGATACCACATGTATTGTCCAGTGATGGGAGGGCTGAGAATACGAATTGTGATATGGTCTCCTTTAAGTAATTTAGTTAAGTAATGTCTCTTTAGTTTTGTGGTTCCTATGTTTTATATGTAGGGTTGGGTGTGTATATAGTGGGTCTGGCTCCCTCTTCTGTTTTGTTGTTGAATGGCACTAGGTTAACTGCTCACACCTGATGGACACCATTTCTCCCATTGGTGTTCACGTTTATTGTTTGGGCTATATAGTTCCCTTGGTGTCATGTGGGTGTGTGCCTCATTTGATTTACATCCTGTTATACTGTTGGTATAACAGGATGCAAATGTAAGTGATGAATTGCATTATTATTGCTTAGTGTTCTCCTTGTTTTGGGCTTGAGTGTTGCCTGCATTCTTAAAGGTTGAAGTCATCCTAGGCTTTCTTATTTTGTTTCAAGTGTGACAATAAACGTCTGAACACTACTCCCTGCACTGGTCTCCTTCATGCGTAATCATGACACCACACTAGAAGCAGAAAAATATTATTTTACTAATCAATATTGCCACACCTCTGGCTTTAGAATTTAAATTGGAGTGAAAAATCTGGCTAAATCTAGGGTTATGTAGCCTTGGGTGGTCTTTAATTCGTAGATGTGTCTCTTGCAGGAAAGCTATATCGGTTTTAAAGCACAACTCTGACGCAAAATGAACCTAGGGGTAAATAACACATTGGTACCGAGTTAAACGTTCTCTGGGATATGTTTTCATGCTAATCGAATGTGCCCAGTTTTAGTGCGAACTGATAATTACCTTATAACACTAGTTGTGTGGGAATGGATGAAGTAAAAATAAATCGCTATTATATACCACTAACAAGGCTCAAAATAGCACCACACTTCCACGGTAGCGTAATGAGGGTCCCTACATGCAAACCGAAGCTTTGAGAACTTTGTAAGTGTACAGAAAGTTTATTAGAAATATATATTTCTAATAAACAGCAGTCACTACCATTTGTGTATACAGCCAGACGCCATCCTCGGAAAACAGACACAACCAGTCAAACCACAAACTCTGTGCTACATGAGCTGAACTGTAAGCAAATTGTGTTTGCATTTTAGTTTGCATTGCCAGCTGCAAGTCTTGCTCATTGATCTGTATGAGTGATTGCAAAGCCTCTTGCCATGGAATATTCCAAGTCACAGTTCAGCTCACGTAGCTCGGCGTTTGTCGTTCGACTGGGCAAGTCTGTTGCCTATGACGTTGTAATTGAAAACATTTTTTTATTATTTTTTTCAATCATTTACTCGTGTTTACACACAATACAATTGCATTTGGTTACAATTCACTAGCTTTGTAGTTACTTCACAATGATTATTGAAATAAATCAAAACAAGCGCTATTATTCTGAAAGGACAAATGAGAGTTTGCGTTGCCGAAATAACATAGTGTTGCCAGGCGAATGTGTTTGCCTCCCTGCTAGATCCGCATCTGCAGTGTAGAAACCTATCATCAGAATTGGCTTTGTTTGCACACATTTATATATTTAAAGCATGCATATTTGTGTTTATGTTTTTACCTTTCCTATCTCTCCTCTCTCACTCTTTTAGCCATCCCTTAACCATGGAAAGCCAGCTGGAGGTACTAAGACAGCAGCTGATGAAACAGACTCTGGTCAACCAGGAGCTAAAGATACACAATAAGGAACTGGGTATGATGACAATATTGATCATGATGACAACCACAATTAAAAAAAAAAAGCAGTAAAAACAAATTATTTTCACACATTCTACTGCACCAAAACCATGATAAATCCAACACTGCTGTACCAACTCCAGTGTGCAGAGTGTTGAATAGGGTTCACAAATGTTGCTGACAACCATTGAAGTTGGGCACCAGTATAAAAATTTTGTCCTCAGAGCATGTTTCTTATTCCTCCTCATGTGTCTATAACACTGGGTCAGACCTCCGCGATATGTATTCTCAGGCCCAATGGGGTAGATGTGCAAAATCTGATTAGAATTTCAATAAAATTTCCTGTTTGACTCATGAAACGGTTATTACTAAATCGTTGTATATTAAAACCGGTAAGGGTAACTGTGTTTTTACATTTAAATATAAGTAGTGTATTGCGCAACATGGATTTTATTAAGATTTTAGTTTCTTAGGCCAGTCTTTTTTTTCTTTGTTTTATCTGAAATGTGGTTATCAAGAAAAAAATGGATTCTGATATTGCTTTGGATTGTATACTGCTTTTTTTTACAAACGGCGCACACCGCCTGCTGTACTATAGCCGGTGGTTTTTCACACAAGATAACTACAGTCATTATTTTAGTTCTATAGAGTTTTTATAGAACTGCTATCCACAAAGTAGGGTACAAAATCAATTCGACATGTATTTTAATATTCAAACCTATACGTGCCTGTAGGTTATTAAAGTGATGTTTTCTTGTCTGAATAAAAAAGAATCACCAACTAGTGACTGGATAAATAACAAAATAATGTCAAATATCAAATAATTGGCAACCAATCAGATACCGTATTTCCTCAAATAAAGACCGGGGTCTTTATTTACCTCTACTACAGAAGGCAACCGGCTTTTATTTGAGGCAGGCCTTTATTTCTGATTCCCTCTGTTTGATAAGTATAATTGGCTATATTTTAGTGTCAATCCTTGTTCCAGTTTGCCTTTTATTGCTACATTACTTTGTAAACGCAATCTCAACACTTCCTTGTAACCGTTCCAATAAGTAGTTGAATAAAGTTGTTGAAGATTCAATCGCTTGCACTGAATGGGAGCCATGATATTTCCAATGTAGTTACTGCCATCTACATGTACGGTAATACAAACAACACCAAGCTGAGTAAAACATACAGCTGCATTGACTGAAATACCGTTAAGACAATTATACTTATCGATACTATTTCCTGCTCCCGCGATCTGCCATTCCCTAAATGTTCCGTCCAACCCAAGTTTCGTCTAACCTGAGTTAGCATTTCAACTTGTTAGTGAGTAGCGTCACTTGTGCTAAATTAGGTTTGGAACAAAAACCTACCGATTGGCAGCTTGCACGAGCAGTTAATATTCGCTGCTTTAGATAAGTACCATAATCCAAAAATAGCATGAATATATTGGTGAATCAATTAAAGTGATAGAAATGTACATTATGCTTAACGGGAATGCATATTAAATGGAAGGCACCTAGGAGATTATCCACACATAATATTCCCCCTGCCTTTATTTAAGACCGGCCTTTATTTGTCCATGTTGACCACGCCCCCGGCCACCATCAGAGACCCAGCGTTTATTTGACTACCGGTTTTTATTTGAGGAATTATGGTAAACTATTTTTTAGAGCCCAAGCCAAAGGCGAAGGCCCTATTGTTTTCGTAAGGATTATTATTATTCTTCTTATTATTATAATTTTCCTACCTTTTGGGCAATTTTGGGGCCCTTAACCTCTTCATCCCTAAGCTTTTCTCTGGTTTTGAAAGAAATAAAACATGCCCAAATCTAATGGACTATATCTCCAAAACTACAAGGGCTATAAACATACTCTTGGTATAAAAATGAAGGAATCACATGTGAGTTTTATCCTGAAGTGAAAGTATAAATGTGGATACTAGTGTGTCAGAGTACATAAACGTAGAACACAGAATAAATTTATAAAAAATTTGATTCCGCCTAAAAAAAACAAGTTACATAGATGATAATTTATGAAGGTCATGGATCAGCAGCTCTAAAATACTTTAGAAACATACTTCTATGTCTGGTGAGTACATGTGTGAAATTTGATGTCATTATTGTGAAGCAAACAAAAGTTATAATGGTTTTAGTTGAAGGAGTCCTAGGCGGCCGTTGAAATTTGGAAATTTGGGCACATTTGGGGACATTTGGTCACCATCAGTGCCATTTGACTTTTATCAGGTACCAGAGAGAAAAATTAATTTAATTTCACTAAAATATCACTATATGTGTACATTCCATCAACATACATCTAATTTGACTTGGTTGTTTTTACCCAGATTTTTACCCAGACCTCTATGTTCCCATTGAAATTAACACGTCTATGGTAAAGTTTGACTCCAAAAAGGGCAGATTTATTGAAAAGATAACAACAATCAAAAAACAAAAAATTTAAACATCTTAAAAACTATATACATATATGGTGACCTTCAGTGATTTAGCAATAAAAAATATACACTTTGTACCCTAAAACCGGGCTTTTGAAATTGTTCTTATTACTATCCAGCACTATCCAACCAAATTCAGTCATTGACAAATATGACTAAAATTCACTTTTCACTGTATAATACAAATTTTACAGTATGTTGACTGAATATATAAATAATACAGTAATAAACATGTTGTTATTAGTATTTGTCTGACTTAGTGGATACATTGTTGGTTGTTACAGTATAAAACAAATATGTTATTACAGGCCTAGCGTCATTATTACAGGCCTAGCTAAGTAAACAAAAGGATTTCACTCAGCAAGTAGCGTGGAAACTATTTTTCAATTCATACAATACACCTTTAGTATTAGTGGAGACACTGTTTGTTGTTACACTATAAAATAACTATGTTATTACAGGCCTAGCATCATTACTACAGGCCTAGCATCATTATTACAGGCATAGCTTAGGAAACAAAAGATTTCACTCAGCTAGCAGCATGGCAACTATTTTTCGATTCATACAATACACCTTTAGTATTAGTGGAAACACTGTATGTTGTTACACTATAAAACAACTATATTATTATAGGCCTTAACATTATTACTATAGACCTAGCATCTTTATTACAGGCATAGTGTCGTTATTACATGCCTAGCTTCGTAAACAAAGGATTTCACTCAGCTAGAAGCGTGGCAACTATTTTTCAATTCATACAATACACCTTTAGTATTAGTGGAAACACTGTTTGTTGTTACACTATAAAACAACTATATTATTACAGGCCTTAGCATCGTTACTATAGACCTAGCGTCATTATTACAGGCATAGTGTCGTTATTACAGGCATAGCTTAGCAGACAAAGGATTTCACTCAGCTAGTAGCATGGCAACTATTTTTCAATTCATACAATACACCTTTAGTATTTGTGGAAACACTGTTTGTTGTTACACTATAAAACAACTATGTTATTACAGGCCTTAGCATCATTACTATAGACCTAGCATCGTTATTACAGGCATAGCGTCGTTATTACATCCCTAGCTTCGTAAACAAAGGATTTCACTCAGCTAGAAGCGTGGCAAATGTTTCTGTATTGATACAATACACCTGCTGTAGTATTACACTAAGATACGTGGAATCAAAACATGCATGAATTTACTTATTTATTTATTTATATAAATAAAACAAACATATTACATGTTATTTTGACTAAATGTAAAAATAATACAGTAATAAATGTGGAAGGCCAATTGCTTAGCGGCTAAGTATTTTTTTTTTTTTTAATTTTACCTTTATTTAACCAGGTAAGTTGACTAAGAACAATTTCTTATTTACAGCAACGACCTGGGAGCAATTAGGGTAAAGTGTCTTGCCCAAGGACACAACGGCATTTGGCTCAGTCGGGAATTGAACTGGCAACCTTCTGACTACAAGTCTGACTCCCTACCCGCTGAGCCCCTAAGTAGTTGTGTGCTCATACAATACACAAGTAAAACAGCATTTGAAGTAATAAATAATAACATGTTTATGTAAAGACATAATAAATATAATGAAATAACAACATAACATATACTTACATACACTTTTGATGCGGCATTCGGGGTGTACAGGTGCTCCGTTGTTTCATGTTGTATCATGTTGTTTTCGAAATGGTTCGCCATGTAACTCCAATGGAATCGTCAGAGTCTCAGTCAGGGAGAATATTTACAGTCCAATTTTCCTTTGCTAGTAGTACCAAAGCCTCTGTAACTTAATATTTCTTGCTAGAACCTGCCATGTTGAGAAATTATGTTGTAATCTGTCAAAAACCAAAAGCACTACAACCACAATGTGCAAAGTGTGCAAAACAGAAAACTTACATTGAACAGATACGCGTTTAAATATTTACTGATCTGGTTGGTCGATTTTAACATGTGACCCATCTATGGAAAGGTCTTTCTCACCAGAATAGAGTAAAAAACAGTTTAGGACAATGTGTTACTTTATTTTTTCAGTAGATGGGGAGAGAGACCTTATGTTGTGCTTTGAACGTCGACAGGCAGTCAAGTTCAAACCAGTGTGATTATGTATTATACACAATGTATAGAAGCGTAAACTAATCCAGAATGTCTATAAGGCATTGAAATAACTAGCCAAGTGGAATTAGTTGACCAGAAACCACGTTTTACAATCAAAAATCATACAATATAGGGAAAAGTTGTTGTATTGATTTCAAAATGTGAAATAGTTTTTGCTGATATATTGCTGGACTGTTTCGTGCCTGTTAGAGCTAGAACAAAAAGCTTGGCATCTTTGTGAAGGGCTGGATGGTGGCTTTTGATTGCTGTAATGCTTTTGTAGCTATGTTGAGAAATGTTTGTTTATTGATCACATATATGTCGCATCAGCAGTGCAGAAAATGCGGTAGTCAATTTTGTTGTTTTTTGGCAAAAACAGTTTGGATAGATTTACAGATGAGATCCTTGCCGTTCTAGCAGTATATAACATGACGGGTTGTGCGCATGTTTACAATATGTAATTAACCGATGTATGTGACGTGCGCGAAAAGGTCCCGGTACCGGGTACCCTTGGGATGAACAGGTTAACGTGCTCAAAAACTCTTGAAACTTTGCACACAGGTCAGAACCCGCGGCCCTCAGGGCTGGGCTGAAGCTGGTACCCGGGCGTGGCAGGGGGGCTCGACAGCGCTCCCTGGAACGGGATTTGAACATTTGTCCATATATCAAACACGCTTGCATGTAATAATATGAAACGCGGTACACTTATAGGTCTCATCGGGCCGAACAACTTTCGTGCTCTAAGTTTTACGTCAGCCCAACAGGAAGTCAGTTATTATGGGTCGTTTATGGGTTGTTTGGAAATGCCTCCACTGGAATTTTGAAGTACTCCTCCTAGGGAGTTCATCCATTTGCCCCCAAACTCGGTGTGCATGAAGACAAGACATCGAGGATGCTAAATTGCGAATGGATTTTTAAATATCTCGAACGGTTTGGCCGTGGCGAGGAAACAAATTTATGGCGAGAAAAGAGAAACATGGAATGTTATAACGTCTGTATACATTAACTGATCTTGATGAAACGTCAGAAGTGGGTTCGTGGTAAGAGGCCGATCAGATGGATGTAACTATTGTGAGTCAAAGTTATAGCGCCACCAACTGGCAGCAGGAAGTGTGTCCTTTCTAAATGCTTTTGACAAAAGTCGGGGGGGTTAGTTTTACCTACAGAAACGAAACTTAGAACATAAATTGGTCACATCGAGCCGGACAACTTTGTAATTTACAGTCATTAGTTCCGACCAACAGGAAGTCAGATATTTTGGTTGGAATGTGGATTTTCTGTGTGTGTGGGGGGGTGTGGGGGATTTTTCTATTACTTTTAATGTATTTCAAAGTTTCAGGGGTTTTGGGGCTCTTAACTAAACTAAATACCAATAAGCTAAATAACACTGAGTATTTTAACTAACTGGTTAGATTTCTCAGCCTAATACTGTTGACTGTCTCTAAGGCTCTTTACCGGATTTAGCCACTAGATTTCCTCCTTAGCTTACCTTAGAGTGCCTGTTTCCTAATGTGCCCCAACTGAAGACTCAGAAATGACAGTATTACCTTTGACACGTAAGAAACCAGTTGTTTCTTAGAATAGGAGTCGAGAAGTTATGTCGAATTATATGAGTTATTCAGTCTTTTCTAAACCCAGGTATAGTCGAGGTAGAGTCTTTTTGTCAAACAATGTCCCTTACACCCGTGTGTATCATTAGGTTGACAGTTAACCGAGTATGGTACAGAAGTCTCCTGTACAAAAATACAGTGCACGACAGATTTGATGACCGTGGTTCAATTCATCAAACATTGGACTTCTCTAATACACAATTATAATAAATTGTGTTTATCGATGGGTCCTATACAAAGCTGGCTCTGGTTAGGAACTGGTGCTGGTTCACAGTTGGTTCAACTTGCGAACCTTCTCAGTTTGTTTTTCCACACACTAGAGAGCCCCATTGATTGTATACGGAGAGCCCAGAGAATTACGTCGTTACATCACTGTGTACGTCGTCATACGTCGCAGCTTTCACAGAAACGCTAGCGCCAACTTCAATCACAGCAACTACAATGGCAGACTATACTTCATATACTGTCACTAGACTACATCGTCTTTCTGCAAATGTACCATTTATACAATTTTTAAGTCAAAGACCGCTGGTACAAAATACTACTAAATATGCAAAAATTGTATTTGCCATTGCTTTTTCCACTGTTAACGATCATATTACTAGTGCCGAGCCATTTACAGGATTCAGGCGAAGGGAAAGAAACTCATGCATCTGCTTCTCCCGCCGGTGATGGGTCTCTACCTAGTAATCGTGATACAGCTGCTGGATTCACTCATGGCAGCTCCACCTCGTCCGTTGACAATGAACAACCACTGATGCGTTATGAAACTGGTAGGGATATTGACCAAACTGGTTGCCTTAAGGTGCATTTGAAAAGAGGCTACTCAAGGACATAGCTAACCAACACTGTTATAGTTCGCTAGCTTTTTTGCTGACATCTTAACAAGGTAGCTAGCTACAGTAACTAACGTTAATAATGTAGGTAGGTTAGCTACATAGCGCTTGTGCTGCTAACTAACTTCACAGCTTTTAGTCAACTAACGGTAGAGAGACCTTGCTCATTAAAAAGACACAGATGTTTAGTGCTTGCACACCTGTGTGATTCATATGACAGCACATTATGTACAGCAATGTTTCATGTTAGTGCAGCAAGCCTTAGCTGATAGAGGGAGGTGCTGATGTTGGATGAGAAGGCAGACTTATTATTTAATAAAAATATAATGGCAGAATTGATTATAACGCATACCCAGCTCTCCTGTTTAGATTGCAAACGTCATGTACAGGGGAGGAAACAACTAAATGAACTGGAGACTTCCACAGCATCTATCCCAATAATTGGAAATGTTATAATTGGGAGTGCCCTACACTCTAGAATTATTAATAATAACGGACCCTAATGATATGTTTTCATTGTAATTCTATGGTTAAAATTGCCACTCAGTGTAGTCAGTTTTAGGATTTCATAAGACTCAGAAAAGAGTGCAGTTTTTGGTTGTTGAATTACAAGCAATGGGAAAAGGCCCTAATAGTGTAGTTACTGTATTAATTTAATATACAAGTAATTTATATAAGTAATTCTATAAGTGTGCATATGTTGTTTTTTGTGGGCTCATTGAGATGGTGGAATGCCCACTTCCCAAATGCTGTGCACCGCTGTGAAACGCTGTGTCCGCGCTGAGTTGGTACTCATAAACAATTCTCAAGGTTGGCAGGTATACAGCACGTTATGTACAGCAATGTTTCACGTTAGTGCAGCAAGTCTTAGCTGTCAGAGGGAGGTGCTACCTATGCTGAATGAAAAGGCATTCTTACTATTTAATAAAAAAATATTTGCAGGATTGATTATAATGCACATCCAGCCCTCCTGTTTAGATTGCAAACGTCTTGTACAGGGGGAAGAAACCTAAATGAACTGGAGACTGCCACAGCATCTATCACATTAACTGGAAATGTTAACTAGAGTCCCATTAACTAGAGTGCCCTACCCTCTAGGAATATTAATAATAACAGACCCTAATGGTATGTTTTCATTCTAATTCTATGGTTAAAATTGAAGAGGTTGCATTATTATTATTATTATTATTTATTTAATATACAAGTCATTTATATATAATTTTATAAGTGTGCATATGTTTTTTGTGGGCTTATTGAGATGGAATGCCTACTTCCCAAATGTTATACACCACTGCGAAACGTTGTGTCCGCACTGAAGTTATACTCAAACATTTTAAGTTTGGCAGGTATGCTACAGTATCTACCGGTGACTACCCATCTACCGCAGACTACCTATCTACCGCAGACTACCTATCGATTACATTAAAAATCAAATAAAAATGAACAATACACCAATATTTATCTTTACAGTCATCGTTAGTATTGCTGTGTGTGTGTGGGGGGGGGGGGCTCTTTAAATGGATTGAAAGTTAAATTGAAATGCTTACAATGGAATGGATGAGGAATCAACATTTTTATTTCAAAACGAGTAATCCGAAACCTGACATCAAGTAAGGTGAGGAACAACAAATTTCACACACATGGAAAAATGCTCTTTATTTGAATGAGTGAACGTGGCTCTTTAAAGGTAACGAAAGGCACCGGGGTTGCGGTGCCACCGGCTTGGGCCCACAATCGCTGCTCGCAGCTATATTTCTTATTATTATTTTCCAAACTTTTTGGCACTTTTGGAGCCCTTAACGTGCTCGAAAACTCTTGAAACTTTGCACACGGGTCAGAACCCACGGCCATCAGGGCCGGGCTGAAGCTGGTACCTGAACGTGGCAGGGAGGCTTGACAGCGCCCCCTGGAACCGGATTTGAACACTTATATCAAAGTCCATATATCAAACACGCTTGCATGTAATAATATGAAACTCGGTACACTTATAGGTCTCATCAGGCCGAACAAATTTCGTGCTCTAAGTATTACGTCAGCCCAACAGGAAGTCGGTTATTATGGGTTGTTTATGGGTCATTTGGAAACGCCTCCTCTGGAATTTAAAGTACTCCTCCTAGGGAATTCATCTATTTGCCCGGAAAATCAGTGTGCATGACGACAAGACATTGAGGATGCTAAATTGCGAACAGATTTTTGATATCTCCAACGGTTTGGCCGTGGGGAGGAAACAAATTTATGGGTCACTTTCAAAATGCTTTTGACTAAAGTGGGCAGGGTAGTTTTACCTACAGAAACAAAACTCAGTACTTAAATTGGTCTCACCGAGCCGGACAACTTTGTAATTTACAGTTATTAGCTCCGACCAATAGGAAGTCAGATATTTTGCTTTGAATGTGAATTTTCTGGAGACACCTTTTCACAGCGCTCCATTGACTTTAACACAGGCGTCTCATATTTTAGTCATATTTTGGGTCTCGGTAGGCTATTACTGTCATAGTTTTATTAAAAATATGGTTAAACGTTGTGCCTGGGGCATTTGTAACACATATATGCGGTTCCCAGAGTGTTTGGAGGGGGGTGTCCGTTTATTTCCCTTCCCAAAACCGAAGTCAAATCCTGACAAGTGTCAGCAAACATTAACGTTACCTAACATACCGGTTGTTGATAAGCTAGCAAATGCTGCTAATAAATACAATGTTATACTCGCGTAGTTCATTTGCTTTGTAATAACGATTATAGAAGTGAATAGAGACCTACCCAGCTTTGTATGAACAGTTTTGCTACTTGATATTGTTATTCCCAGCCTCTGTCCCGATTAGTAGGATATGCGGTGGATATGGTGTGACCAGTGTGCTTTTGCTTTTTCTATTTGAATGCCTTGTTGTTCCTTGCGTTTCGTATATCTTGAATATAGCATTTGAACGTATATTGGAGCCCTTTTTGCCTGTTTCTATCGGACACTTTATTTTCTGCTTTATAAAAGTTTGATAAAATTTCAGTAGGAAGAGCTGTCACAGCATAAGTCATGTTAATACCAAACCAGAGCCTAGGGGCCGGTTGCATCAGCTGGACTAAAAAACTTGGGCTTAAATCCTATTTCGGGCGTAGCTACGTCCGATGTTCTGAGTGGAATTTACACCTGTTGCACCAAATAAAAACAAGACAAGTCGTAGCTAATTCCAGCGTAAGTATTGCATGTCCGTGAGATCAGAAAATTCCTAGTGATAGTTGCTAATCAGTGTTCTTTCCTTAATTAATCCAACTAGATAAAATGGACAAAGACAGTTTTAAACATTCCAACGTTGCCCCCTGGCAACCATTTCGCATTATAACCCATAGATTGTAAAAGAAAAGAGATATTAAAAAACTTGCATTTAAATGCTTTGTATGGATAAAATATTATTTTCACGCAATTATAAATTCCACTCATAATTAAATTGATCCCTAAATTCGATGTGCCTGCAAGGGCATTGTAAATGATAAATCCCGTTTACTAATTACAAAGCCAAAGAATGTGTGCGTGTGCTGTTCACTATGGCATGAAAAATGGAATTTGGAAAACATTGTTTTACGTATTCAGATAGATCATACATCTGAAAGTGACTGATCAAGATTTTTTTGTAACATAGTCTTAATGAACAACACGTTGGCTATTTCCAGGCATTTTATTGATAATCTATGTAGTTAAAGCTGACAGACATATCTATCGTAATTTACCCATAAAAGTAGGTTACCCTTTGCCTTTTACTAATCTGAAATGCTTGTTCAAACCTGATAATTACCCACCCAATCAGCTGTTAATTCATAGCTGGTTATTAATAGATAGGGTACATGGTCGCTGCAAACATAAACAATGTGCCCTACATCTTCAATTATACAAAACGGTCATTTTCCAAAGAAATTACAGATAAATCTTAATGTAATCAAAGAGTCCGAAAAACAAGATATATTAAATAACTTATAACTTAATATAAATCGGCACCCTGCGCCCTGGCTGCGCCTGCTAGCTACTAGGCGTAGAATCTACTACCAGGCGTAGCTCATTGAGCACTTACGCCCAGCTGGTGCAACAGGTATAAATATAAAGTCCGACGTAAAGGGCATTTTATTCAAGTATGACAAGTATTCAACCAGGACAAGTTAACAGCTTCAAATAAGGGCTTAGGTTTATGAATTACAAAAAAGTCCCACTGTCATTTAACCAGATTAACTACTGGTATAGAACAGACAATCAGATTGGTTTCACAGGTTCTGGGCACGGAAAAATAGCCCTTGACCTCGAGCCAAACAACCCCCATAAGCTTGTTTCCCTTGTTATAACATTGGTTGAGTGGCTTAGTGCAGGCGCTAATGGAACCAAGCGTGTATATGCCGTCAAGAGCATGCCAAAGGTGTAGGTGACAGTGTAACGAAAGGCTGAAGCCCACATTAGCCAATCAGATCCCCAAAATTAGCCCAATGAAAATGTAAACATAGGTTGCACTTTTGGTGCAGGTGTATGTTCAGGCGCATACTGTGACGTCGACTGCCTAAACCTGTTTTCCTTAATTAATGCAAACGTGCAAACTGAGTTTTGCAAAATCTCCACTTTGGCCAGAGTTTTTTTAGAAAGAATCGTTTTCATGGGCGAATTCTCTGTTTGCGTGTAAACGAAGGGCACAAACAAAGGGAAATGTCTCAGTTTTTCAAAATAACCGTGTACGTGTAAACAGGGTCTTATAACCAAACCATGTCCACACTATCGACGTTGCACCCTTTTTAACAACACATTTTTTGCTTCCTGCTGTGCGGATAATTCTACTTGCACCCTCCATTGTTTTTTTTCACCGTTTATCTAACTTCCAGGTGTTTGTTTCTCATGTGTGTTTCTGTGCGTCACGCGTTGGGCATTACGTTTTTAGGGGCGTGGTTTATTACAAAATAAGATTATTCTCAGTTGTTGCAGCTGGCGGAATGACATTAAAAAGTACCGGTAACGAATATAGCAAACCGATATATACATTAAGACCGGTATATAGTTTTTTCTGGTATACCTCCCAGCCCTAATAAATTGTGTTTATAGATGGGTCCTATACATTTGACATCAACCAGTCAAAGACTAGCAAATACTTAACCCAAGCCACATATAAGTTTTAAATAGTGATACACAATACCTTCATAGTAACGCGATTCGGACCAGGATATGATTTAAAAAGAATAATACTTTTATTCATATAAAATCAATCAGTCGTCACCAATATATTTTTAATGATTCAATGTATAGACCCCTTCACGGTTGAAGTCACAGGAAAATTTGCGGTACGCAGTGCGCATGTTGGGGTCAGAAAGTTAATTCCATCCCATTGAATTGTGTGGTAACCACAGAATTTCTCGTCAATATAAAAATGCCTACTTTTTGCGTCGTGGGATGCGAAATTTGCAGTAGTTGTGGAGGAATTTGGGGTTTTCATGAGCTGTATGCCAAAATCATCAGTATTAAAACAATAAATGACCTGAAATGTTTCAGTTGGTGTGCAATGAATCTAAAATATATGAAAGTTTATTTTTTATCATTACATTATGGAAAATAATGAACTTTATCACAATATGCAAATTTCTTGAGAAGGACCTGTATATATAAAGTAATGCACCTTGGACCGCAGCAAACTCAGAGAAAGGAAATTAATAACTTATTAAGTTATTAAATGAGTAACGTAACCACAGACAATGAGCAATGACCGACATCTCTCTCTGTCTGTCCATCTTATATACATTCCACAAACTAGCTAAGTGTACATGGCTGAATGTCATTAGTAATCAAATCCACAAGATACCAGCCTAAGCTAACATGGCCACTCTGCTAGCGAGGACAGACTGGAAGAGAGACGTCACCGAGCTTTAAGGGACATACACATGAACATAAACCATCATGCCCTGCATGGAAAAGCCAAACAATAATACTGTATAAACAGAAATACCATTTCCATACACGAGTCCATTCTCTGTCCATGTGCACCAGCCCTCACTGGGCTGGGTATGACATAATGAATTAATTAGATCTTTAGTTATTGTCTAATGCCCATACAGGACACACTCATTCAGTAAATTCCTTCTTAATTGTATTGATTTTGAATAACATTATAGACACCCAGCCTATACATCCCCAGCCTCTGCTTAAAAAAGACTTGTGAACGTGAGTCATTGAATCGTTCAATTGAATGGTGAACAATTTCTCATTTGGGGGTCTGCAGGTTCTGGTGAGCAAAGTTAATCAAAAGATAATCAAGATCTTTACAACTTGAAAGGATCTGAGCAGCTTGCCTCACTGGCCATGCCTTACATGTTTTATAAATCTGTATGCCAATTAATATTTGTATTGATTTACATGCAAACCTGTTGTTCATTCCACATGTTCTATTTTTAAACCTACACTATGTAACTTTTTATGTAATGTGTTAGGACTATAGTAAACATTAAGAACTACCATTTTGGATTATTATAAATGACTGAGATCATGTGAATTTGAACTGGAGGCTGATCTTACAATAAAATATTTGCTATATGCACAGCAGACTTCGTTTTGATGTAAAAAGAAATACATGTATTTTAGAGACAAAAAAGTAATTTAAACTATCACTTTATTTTTATGGACATGTAAAACCATTGTTTAATTATTATAGAGACCATGGGAATTCGAACAGGAGCTCAAACGTTAGATTTAGGCCCCGGCGAAATGGCCCGGAATAAATATCTCTATATTTTGTAGCTTCTAATGACTCCAGAGCGACTCCCACCTATAGGCAAGAACATTTTGCCTGGCAACACTATATCATGCAACACAAACTTGGATTTGTCTTTTCAAAATGATAGCGCTTGTTTTCATTCATTGGAATAATCATTGTTAATTCATTATAAAGCTAGTGAATTGTAACCAAATGCAACTGTATTGTGTTTAAAGAAAAAATAAGAGTATGTGATAGAAGAAAACATTTAACATGTTTTTAATAACTTTATATTAAAAACAGTAACAAATACATTGTACACACAATTTGATTTAATATATTATCATTGTCTCGTGAAAACATGATTACATTTAAAAAACATTCACTACAATCTGTTTTATCCAGAAATCAGACTAATATTAGCAGCACATGAACATGGAACAGTATCTTTGCAAAGATTTAATAATGATGAGTGTAATGAATTTTTAGTGCTATTATTTTGAAAAAAAAAGGTTGTGTATGTGAGTCGTTAGAAGCTACAAAATATATTGATATATTCATTTTATGCAATATCACCCAGCCCATAATGAGTTTGTTTAAATTACATTACATATATTTCATATACTTCCTAAAAATGTTCAGATGGATACTGTAGATGGCACGCAGATTGATATAAAAGCCCCCCCGAAGAATAATACAGTAGGCTATATGAATCAAACATCATTTCACTCAATTAAAAATAGACAATAATAAGCTTCTACGTATGATTGCATGAGGTTGGAATACCATTTATTCAGCACAACTAATATCATGGCATTTATTTCTACAGGCTCCATCAGGGCGCTATTACGGATTAGATGCTTATTACTGTTTGCTGAAAATATTCATTTGAATATACAGAATATTTCTCAATGCAATACACTTCTCCTCTCTATAGCAAAGTTTAAATTTTTACCAGTCAACTAAGTAACCGGAGTGTGACAAATGGCACCTTCTGTCAAGCTTTGTATCGTCCAGCCCAGGGTGGGCTGGAGTGGACATTATTTGAGAGATGGACCCAATGTATAATATGTATTTTTGTTATAGAGATGGCCGTTGTAATGTACTGGTGATTTATGTAGTCATGGAATATTCTTGTGTTTATGGGGGTTATCATGCCAGTACGTATGTTTTAGGTTTTAATTGAATGTATTATTGAGGGTTCTATTATGTGTGTGTGTGTGTAGCGCCTTCCTCTCTGTCACCTGGTACTGATTGGGGACTGAGTTGGTCTAATTACCTAAGCACTCTCACCTGGCGGCTCAGTCCCTATAATAGTCCGGGTGAATGACAGGAGGGCACATTTCATTAATAATCTGTAGTTATACGTATGTGTGGTGATATTTTATCTTCTGAGCATTCTGGTATTGTTTGGTGTTTGGACCCTCTACGTCGTGGCCTCGCCACGTTAGATGCGAGTGTAAGTAGATATTGCATACATGTATGTGTATTTCCATGTAGATAGCTATACGCGTTTGGGCCGTGGTTAAGAGCCCAGCAATTAGCAGAGCAGTACACCTGAAGTTGTGCCTTTTCTCTGTATGTAAACTTTGTCCCTAATCACTACATATCCGAATGCTGTGGGATTAATATTAAAACTTGCAAACGATGTCCTGCCTGTGTTCTCCCTCCTCTTCAACACACCACACCCGGAGTTGTGACAGAAGGAACCGCCTTACGATGAGGGACTCAAGACCACAGAGAGAAGGCTGCACTCTTCCCTCACAGAACACCACAGGAGGAGCCCAGCAGGCCCCACAAGAGGGGCCGAGGAGGAGTGACTGTCGGGGTCTCCCCAGGAAATTTCTTTGGGGGGGCTATGCCTGTAGCTGCCCTGGAAACTCAGCCAGGGCAGACGTTCCATCCCCTGCTGACAGGTGGGACTGCAGGGTGCCCTGGCTGGCTGGTTCCATCACCAACCCAGCCACCGGAGAAGCTCCCGCCCTCTCCAACGGAATTGCTGGTAGAGATACATCTGGAGAGGGTGAGAGCGCTGGCTCAGGCGGAGATGGCTGACCCAGTGGTACGGGCAGCGAGGGCCACCCTACAGAGGGCAAAGCTGGCAGCATGTGCAGCCAGGGCCACTATCATCGCGGCAGATGCTGCAGGGATGATGATGAGGGCTACTATTGCAGCGGCTAAGGTTATGAGAGAGAGGACGGTGCAGGCGCTGAAGAGGCTACAGGAGCCCACAGCAGCAGACCAGTCCCGTGAGTCCGCCGCAGCTGCTGACCAAGTTGTGCCTTTTCTCTGTATGTAAATTTTGTCACTTATCACTACATGTCAGAATGCTGTGGGATTAATATTAAAACTTGCAAATGACTGGCATCCTGTCTGTGGTCTCCCTCCTTCTCTTCAACTCACCTGTAACGATAGGCTTTCAGGAATGTCAATGAACAGATGTGGTAATATTTAAAGGGTTAAATTTAGACCTCTGCCTATATTAATAAAGAAACAAAACCAAACACAATGTACAAATAAACAGAGCCAGCGCCTATACTTGGTGAACACTAAAACATAAACAAATGAAAAACAGCTAACACAGAAATAAGGCACAGGCACGCCTGAGAATGATAAATCAGGAAACAGTACTACATAAATCAAAAGTCTTATATTCAGAATATAGTACTCATGAAAGCAAAGTTGATATCAGCAAAACCAGAAAAAGAAGTGAACCAGGCAGGGAAACCACTTCTCACATTACTTGCAATGACCCAGCATTGAACTAAGGCAACAAGGAAGGCTTTATACAGGAACTGAGGAAAACACATTAGGGACAGCTGACACAAATTAACTACTAATTGGATAAAGGCCTAAACACAAGGGAGGGATGGTAACACTTTATTTGAAGGGGTCTGCATAAGAGTGACATGACACTGTCATTACGCTGTCATAACCTTGACAAAACACGTGAAGGAATCATTATGAATGTTAATGAATGTTGTCATTAAGTGTCATTCGGTCAACTAACTCATCTTCTTATTCAAGGTTGATATTGTTTCTGACTTGACATTAACTGAAACAACATAACTTTCCAATGTCTTTGTCATGACACCTGGACGATAACTGAAACAACATAACCTGTCATAAATACGTCATAGCAGGCCTTATTATCAATCCGAATAAATAATTTAGCTTGATATGTCAGCATTAAATACTACTGTCACATCTATTATATCTGCAATAGGCATTTCATCACTTTACCTAAAGCAACCAAAGATTACTTTATAGTGCCTTATGATCTGTTATAGCACACTTATAAGAGATAAAAATGCAGTAATGATAAAGTGATGCAATGATTCATGCAGAGGATCATTGTAACGCTGTATAAAGCACTATGTTGTTGTACATTATAAGTGATTATGATTATACTTATAATGCATTATGGATATTTGTATACAGGATTATGAGTATTTATGAGTCTTAATTATTTACGTATTCATGAGTCTCATTATTACTACATTATGAGTACATTTATAATGCTTTATAATGCATTATGCATATGGGCGTTAAATAAAGTGTTACCGCACATTTTTGTACAACCTGATTTTTTTACTACATATGAGGACAAATATTAATTTCATCACATTTCAGGACATATAAACACACACACACTGATGTCTAAATCATACCTACATATTGGGACCATGGTGAATACTGAGTACTGAGTTACACACACACACTGTTGTCTAAATCATACCTACATATTGGGACCATGGTGAATACCACTTTAGTTTAGGTCAAGAAAAACATTCATGACACTGTTATAAAAGCATTTGACTGTGTTAAAACACTTTGTGACATCTTTGTGACACAGTGAAATTGTACCATTAGTTGAGGTCTAGAAAAACATTCATGACACATTTATGAAAGCATTTGACAGTGTTATGACCCTGAATTACATCTTTATGACACGTCCAGATTTTACCACTAGTAAAATTTGTCATGGAAAATATTCATGACAGAGTTATAATGGTCTCATGACCGCTAATGTCAATCCGAACCACATATGACACTAGTATTTAATGCTAACACATCAAGCTAAATTATTTATTTAGAATGATAATAAGACCTGCTATGACATATTTATGACATGTTATATTTTTTTGGTTGATGCCAAGTTGTCATGACAAAGACATTGACAGGTTATGTTGGTTTAGTTAATGTCAAGTTGTCATGACAAAGACAGTGACAAGTTATGTTGTTTCAGTTAATGTCAAGTTGTCATGACAAAGATTTCAGAAACAATGTCAACCTTGCGTAAGAAGATGGCATAGTTGACCGAATGACACTTAATGACAAAATTCATTAACATTCATAATGATTCCTTCACATGTTTTGTCATGGTTATGACAGTGTAATGACAGTGTCATGTCAGTCTTATACAGACCCCTTCAAATAAAGTGTTACCGAAAGAGATTATAAACGACGCAGCCTTGGTGAACCCAATCCAATCAGCAAAAAGGTTGTATGACATGTCAGGAACACTGCTACACAAATTGTGTATTTGCCAGTACAAAAAGTACAATTATTAGCAATGAAGGTTATTTGTGTTACTCCTTATGTTAGATTATGAAAAGTTGTGTTGGATAGTTAATAGTAATTGTATACTACAGTTTCATAAATTATTTTCTTTATAATATAATATTATTATTATGTTATAAAATATGTTAACCAAATTATACAATAATAGACAATTTAGCCTAACAGAATAATAATAGAGTATAGCATTTTACAACTGAAGTAATCTTCCAAAGCTGTTTATATTCATATCACAATGTGGTCATATGTTGAGCTATCTAAATAATTCAAGTAATTATCAGTGCTATTATAGAAAACTATATAATGCGATCATGAGATAGAGATAGAATTAAACAGGAGAACAAAAATGTTAATTAAATGATTCAGTGAGTCAAAAGATCAGAATCTTTTATTAAATGAACAAAATGATTCAGATCAGTATAGTGATTCAGAATGTCCATCACTATAGCAGACCTAGCAGCTAGACCAGCTAGCTTTAACAACCTACTTGCCCAGTTAATGATGACGAGTCTTCAAGTCTGTGAGTTGATTAGAGTTAATTTTATTTGAGCATGAATGAGTGTGTACAGGAGAGCTTGGTAAGATACCTAGGAGGCCAATCATGGAGAAAAAGAGGAAAAAGAAAGCTCATCAACTTCTTTCAAGGGTAAATTGTGCTTATGGCATATTAGCTGTTGTTGGGGTAAAATGTAGATTGGCCTAGTGAATATTGATTATTTACAGATGTGTTCATGAAAATGTATTTAATATATCCAAAGGTTTTACCATAATTTAAACACTATTTTGCACCACAGAGTACAGTTATAAAGGCCAGCTGACCACAGCTCAGCCCAGTCCAGCCATGTACTGTACAGCCAAGTTCAGATTAGCCAAGTATATTTCAGCCAACTAAAGCCCAGCCAAGTACAGGGCATTAATTCAGGTTCAAAGTAGTTTTGCTGTAGCCTAGAAATCTAGACGCACCCTAGCGGAAGCAAAAATAATTTGTAGCTAGGATCAGTCTAGCAACTCTCCGTTGGCTTGTAAGCTGGAAAAAACAAATGCTGGTCAGGGCAATCACATCGTGTATAGAGTCGGTGGGCGGGCTTAACGTAATTACGGAAAAACAAAGTAGATGGCTGCTGCTGGCGAACAACTGTCTTTCGAATTGGCTTTGGTCGCGACTCTGGAAGACTTGGAGTTAAGTTTTTCTTTAAGAAAAGACCGGCACTAAAGTCATTTTCCCAAACGGAAGATATGTTCAGAGTTTTGCCGACCAAAAACTTTGTTAATCTGGTTGGTTGTGGAATTTGAAAGACAACCGTTTATCCCGCCCCTTGGATCGAGCCCTGCCAATGGTGAGTTCTCAGACCCAACATCTAGATGTGGGTTTGGCTTGTCAGGCTGAAAAGTTGTCATCAGATTGTGCTACTTTTCCTACTTTGAAATGACACATAACAGTTGAACATCTTAATTAACCCAAATCAAATTAAACATAATACCCAAATAATACAATAGCCTATGTACTGTAGCATAACAAACAAATAGACGAATAGCTTATAAGTCATTGTTAAAAGACTTTCACGTTCATATCTTAGTATATTCATGTTGTAAGCTAACTAAATAATCAAAGCAATAACATGCCCTAGATAAGGTGTATTAAATGTTTCCCGAAAGATTTTGGTTCGGATCATGGATTGAGTACTTTGAATTAAGTAATTTTTATTCAAGGCAGTCTTTTCAGATATCATTATTATTCAATCCAGTGACCATTTGTTTTACAAATTTTATAATGACATTTTCAGGGTACCCGCGGAGTCTTAAAAGCATTGAAAAAGTCTTATATTTTATAGTCTCAAATTAAGGCCTTAAAAGCCTTGAATTTGGTATACAAGTCTTGAATTTCGCTACAAAGGCCTTATATGTTCTGCCTTTCCAAGGATTAAATCCATACCTTAACAAAATTAAATGTAGGCTAATTAAAAATGAATGTATCAGACAGTTCAGTGTATCTCGCGCTCCACATCATAGCAGAAAGCGTGAAAGCGTGCACACCTACTGCTATGGTTACTAGACAAGTGAGGTACAGAACAAGGTAGTAGCCTACTAATACGTAGCCTAGCCTAGTTTGTCGTCTGAAATGGTAAAGTGTCGGTTTAATCCGCGGTGGCCACAAAATCCGAATTACGTTTGGTTCAAACCTGTGCCAGGGGCCAATTCTACGAAGCAAGTTCAACATGCCCTGCTATCATGTGGAAATGAAATCGGAGATTTACGTTTTGTTCATCAGGAGTCCAGCTTTCCTCTGATATAAGACACTTGACTCTAAGCCCTTTAAACTAGGAGTTATAAGCAGTTTGTACAATTGATTGCTGTAGTGCCACCTCTGGGCCAATTAGTGTCCGATTTCTTTCAAAATTCTTACAGACCTCTCTGGCCATGAGCTGAACATGCCCACCAAGTTTCGTTTTGATCGGCCTCCGTTAACCTTGTCTCATATGTGTTCAAACTTCTCCAACTTCATTGGTCAATGGCAGCCATGTTTTTTTAGATACACCAATGTCCTCATAGACATACATGGCACCTTGGACCAAGACACTGCATAACAAATTTCAAGTCAATTGGACTAACGGTCAGGTGGTCATAGCCCTTTTTATTTTTTTTATGTTACAGCGCCACCTAGTGCTCGATCTGCATTTTTTTTACTGTGACCACAAAATGAACTCCTTCACATGTGTACCAAGTTTGGTGAAGATATCTCATTTACCTAATGATTTATAGCCATTTTAGTACAATAGCCTCCTCCCACAGCATCCATTTTGCGCCCCTTAGCGTCCGCAAATCAAAATTTCAACTTTTTTTGATAATTATTAATATTGAGACTCTAGAGAACATTCCTGCATTGGTTTGGTTCCGATCGGGCGAAAAACCTAGGACTAGTTCGCGAAAGTAGTTTTTTGACAAAATTCAAAATGGCGGAAAATCTATCATGGCGGAAATGAAATCGGAGATATACGTTTTTTAAGTCAGGAGTCCAGCTTTCCAACGGTATAAGGCACTTGACTCTACGACTTACGGTTCAGGAGTTATAAGCAGTTTCGCGCAATTGGTCGCTGTAGCGCCACCTATGGGCCAATTGGGGTCATATTTTCTGAACCTCTCCTCGATTTTTGTACTACCATCTCGAAAAGTTTCAAGTCTCCAGCCCTTACGGTTTGGGCTACACGATATGTTTTAGGGGAGAATAATAATAATAATAATAATTAAAGCTGCAAGCAGCATTTGTCGGGTTTCAAGCATTTAAATCCCTTAATCACATAAGCATTCAATACATTAATTTTTATTTAATAAGCTTATAACCACTGAAATGATAATTAGAAAAGTTCATTTAAACCCAATACAGGCAATTTACCTGTTACAGCCATCCAAATATAAAAGTTCAACTGTTTTTTTATAATTATTGATCTAGAGAGTCCAGAGAATTGTCATAGACTGGTCTGGTTCTGATCGGGCGAGAAATCTAGGACTAGTTAGAAAAAGTATATTTTTAATATTTATTAATAATTATTTAATGAAAGACTTGACGGACAGCATTTATTCCAAAGGCAAATTTGTTCAGCAAAAAAAATCTGTTAAATGATAAGGTTATTGTGTGGATGTTTGTAACACCATGTTATTATAGAGCCAAAAAACTCATTAGCACCACCTAGTGGCTGATTTCTTTCAAAGTTCTTACAGACCTCTCTGGCCTTGAGTTGAACATGCCCACCGAGTTTCGTTCTGATCGGCCTTCGTTAACCTTGTTTCATAGGTGCTTAAACTTCATTGGTTGACGGCAGCCATGTTTTTTTAAATACATCAATGTCCTCATTGACATACATGGCACCTGGACCAAGACACTACATACCAAAGTTCAAGTCAATCGGACCTATGGTCAGGTGGTCAAAGCCCTTTTTATATTTCTTTAATGTTACAGCGCCACCTAGTGTTCGATCGGCACAATGTTTTTACTCCCACCACAGAATGAACTCATTCACATGACTACCAAGTTTGGTGAAGATATCTCATTTACTTCTTGATTTATAGCCATTTTAGTAAAATAGGCTCCTCCCACAGCGTCCATTTCGCGCACCTTAGCGTCCGCAAATCAAAATTTCAACCT
>JACXGM010007483.1:0-30335 GCA_016801145.1 Umbra pygmaea
ACTGCAACATGCAAGAATCACACAGGTCATACAGGGATCACATTGCAACACATAAGAATCACACAGGTCATACAGGGACCACACTTCAACACACAACAATCACACAGGTCTTACAGGGTCCATGTTACAACACAGGTCATACAGGGGACACAGTGTAATGCAAGAATCACACAAATCATACAGGGACCACACTGCAACATGCAAGAATCACACAGGTCATACAGGGACCACATTGCAACAAACAGGAATCACACAGGTCATACAGAGGCCAAACTGCAACACGCGGGAATCACACAGGTCATACAGAGACCAAACTGCAACATGCAAGAATCACACAGCTCATACAGGGACCACACTGCAACAGACAATAATCAGAGAGGTCATACAGGGTCCACGTTACAACAAAGGTCATACAGGGGACACACTGCAACGCAAGAATCACACAAATCATACAGGGACCACACTGCAACAAGCAAGAATCACACAGGTCATACAGGGACCACATTGCAACACACAGGAATCACACAGGTCATACAGAGGCCACTATGCAATACGCAAGAATCACACAGGTTGTAAAGGAACCACACTGCAACACACAAGGCTCACAAAGGTCACACAGGTCATACAGGGACCACACTGCAACACACACAAATCACACAGGTCATACAGGGACCATATTGCAACACACAAGAATCACACAGGTCATAGAGGGACCACATTGCAACACACAGGAATCACAAAGGTCACACAAATCATACAGAGACCACACTGCAACATGCAAGAATCACACAGGTCATACAGGGACCACACTGCAACACACACAAATCACACAGGTCATACAGGGGCCACACTGCAACACACAAGGTTCACAAAGGTCACACAGGTCATACAGGGACCACAATGCAACACACAACTCCAGTTGTGACTACCCTGAGTTAGCGTGTCATCCTAGAAATGATTAGTGTCATCTGTGCTAAATTTGGTTTAGAACAAAAACCTATGGCTTGCGACTTGCAGGAGCAAGAATGAGTATCGCGGCTGTAGAAGACAAACTAAATGAGCAAGTGAGAAATATTCCCTGTAATGGAGAGCTAGTGCATATTCAGGTTTTTGCTCCAACCCTGCTTTAATTAACACACCTGAAGCTACTCTAATCAAGGTCCTGGTGGGCAGCTGATTAGTAAAAGCAGGGGTGCGAGGTAGGGGTGAGGTTAGGACACAGTTAGGAGTACATTTTCCCTCTTTACATCCCAGCAGTAGCCAAACCATGAGCTTGGAGTGCTGGTAGGGAGTGATTGCTCACAGGTGGGAGTGATTACCTAGCTGAGTAGCTGATTGGTGGAATTGATTACCTACCTGATAAGCTGTTTGGTGGGAGTGATTACATTGCTGAGAAGCTGATTGGCGGAATTGATGATCTAGCTGAGAAGCTGATTGGTGAAGTTACTGTATTACTATGCTGGGAAGCTGATTGGGAGAATCCTGTCGAAGACGTTTCCTATTTTGTGTCTGAAAACTTTTCCTATGTAGGTTGGCAAGCTTTTTTTATTTGTCCTTTTTATAAACTATCACCACTTGTCACGTGCTTGAGCTAAACTGTGGTCTCCCTGGTCCCAGGTGTATCTGTTATGCCATCTTCACTTGGGAGTTACACGGCACACACTTCAACAATGAGACATTACTTTATTTTGACTAATATTAGCTCGCTGGATGTAGCAAGGGGTGCATGTCGATGTTATCGTGTTTAAGGTTCAGATTATCTTGGTGATCAGACGTTTCACTACTGTCTCTCATGGAGGTACAGCTGACATCTGATTTGATGGAAACCTACGCAATTGAACAATGGAAGAGCAATTATACATGGTGCTTAATACATGGTGGCAGCATTTACAATATTTCTGAGGAATATGAAGGAACCACCTAAACATAATAGACTTTAAACATGATCCACAATGTACCATTTTCCGAGCAAGTTCATGTCATGATACTTTGTACCCCATTCTGTATTAGTGTCTAACAGTGATAGGTTACTCGCCATCCTCATTAACCTTGTGACAAGGTCAATTGTGTACTTAGTATTCACAGATTTCCGGGGGGTGTGTGGCGGTAGTTTTATTGTCATTCATCAACTACTTGCCCTAACTGAATTTAAATGAGACGCGTCCAGACTTACATGTGGTGGCGCTGCCTCGGAGGGCCTCGCTAGCTGAGCTGGCGTAGATGGCAAACACGGCCACCTGGTACTCCGTCAGAGACAGGAGGTAGTTGAGCACCACTGTGTCTACGGTACCCGGCACCACCTTCTCCTCAGGCTGGCCCCCGCTGGCAGCGTAGTATACAACCCGGTACTTCTCCACTGTCCCTGGGGCGTGGGTCCATGACACGCGGAAACTTCTTGCCGTCACATCTGAGGTCACCAGGTTTTTGGGAGCGGCAATGGTAACTACTGGGCCTGTGTCACCTGAGAGAATGAAGATGTTTCAGATGAATTTAGAAATTGTTGTTTTTACTTCTGTTGGCCTGTTAGACGTTGGGTCTTTCAAGTGTTTGAAACTGGGTGTCATATTTCTTACTCTACTTGAATCTGGCTCACCCTTGATAGCTTTGTCAAGCTGTTCGACCCGTTCGCAGACCGTCTTGGTCAGGCTCTCCACAATGGAGCTCATGGCACTGAAGTCGGCCACATTGTAGACGTGGGTCTCCTCTGGAGCTGAGCCAATGGCCTTCAGCTCTTTTTCATCAGCGTTCTTCACGCCTGTTCAGAAAGCAGAGCAGAGGAGAGATGGAGGGGAAGAGAGATTCAAACCAACAATGAGGGAAAGATGAATAGAGTCACTAAATTACATTTAAATATGATATGCAGGTGTTTAAACTGGTGGTTTCACCGTCAAAACCAGTTAAATAAATCTCCACTTCTCTATTTAACTGTGTCTTTAACTAGAGTACTAGCATTCAGGGGATTTAAATAAGGCTTTATTTCATACCAATGGCAAACAGTTCTATTCCAGCATCTTTCAGACTTTGAGCTGGGGGTTGGACGTCATCTTGAGATTTTCCATCTGTGATCAGAATTCCAATTTTGGGAACACCAGCCCGGGCTCCAGACTCAGGTTTGTAACTGTTCTCCAGGATGTATGTCAATGCCAGACCTGAAAAAGACCAGCATACTAATTGCATACACAGTGGATCTCTGATTGTCACAGAGTGCTACGTCCTTGTTAGATTATTAATGTTTACAAAGTAATCGAAAATGGATTGGCATCTGGACAAATATAATTGTTAAAATGATGTAGGTCCCATTACCTGTCAGAGTGTTCCCTCCTTTATACGGAAGGTTCTTCACAGCATCTATGACTCCATCTTTGGTGGTGTGAGTGTTCAGATGCCACTCAACCCTGGGGTCACCACTGTACTGGGCCAGACCTGAGCACAGGTTATCAAAACTGCATGAGCTTCACTCAAACTCATTTACAAACTGTCATCTTTCTGGTACGCAGTTAATAATAGTTGATAAAACACAGCAGCACAAAAACACCCAGGCAATAGCTATCCTGAGATGAATGCATTAATGGTAAATCTCTCTGGACAAAAGTGTGTTGTAAATGGCTGTTGTTTTTTTCCTCACCTATCCGTGTCTTGTCAACATCTACAGGGAAGGCGCTAACCAGATTCTCCAGGAACGTACGAACCAGACGGAAGTTTATCCGACCGATACTCCATGATCCATCCACCAGAATCACGATATCTGCAATTGCCGGCGTCTTACACGTGAACCTATCTATTAGGGAAAATGATGAGATGAGTATTATAGCAACAACCTAATGGCAAAGAAAGCAGTAAAATAATGGCTAAAACGAACCACTACTTCTGCAGCACGAGGGGGACCTTGACTGAAGAGTGGAGTTAAATACAGGTCAACTGAGTCATACATCAAACAATTAGCCATGTTAATGGGAATAAAAATTAAAAACAAGTGCAGCTTAGGCCCAAAGCATTTGTTTATATCGAGCACAACCAATTAAAACCTTACCTTAAATTCCCTTAGGGAAAGTTTAGAGTATAATTCATGCTAAAAAATGCATGGGAATGCATAAGAATTTGCCCACCCAATGAAGCTCAAAGTCTTCATTTGAAGGTTACATTTTCTGCTGCACCCTTTGCTACAAAGATTTTTGCATAATGTTCCTCATTATTGGCTAATTTCCCAATCTGTGCCAATCAATTACAGCACTAATAGAGATAAGATGGTCACTGGACCATAAACATACATGACAGGAATGTTCTGGACATTATACAGATCCAACACAGACGGAAAAGCTGTTTGGCTGAATATGTGAGATTGGGGGCTGCCATTGAGCAAGAACTCTCCGGGTATATAGAGAAGGATTTTGTTTGAAAATAGACAAATCTACATTGTGTGTCAAGAAAAGACAACTTTCCGATTTTTACAGTTCAAAGACCTCTGCTATCCTTACTCCAGAAGGAGTACAAGCGATCACATTCCTGACACAAAGAAGAAATGCATTTTCAAGTATACATAGTTGTTCTAGCTCTTCTGATGGTGATATGTCAATAACCGTATATAATGGAAATTTCGCTGCATTATGTATACTGACTTACAGATATGGCCATTCAAATATGAACTTTTGTACGTATTGAATTGCCGTCCTACTGGAACATTTTAAGAATAGACCAATCGGTTACAATTCAAAGTTCTTGGAAAACGTTTAGTTCATGGATAATATGCTAGGTTAGTGAGGTTAAGGTTAGGGTAAGGTTAAGGTAAACTGACTTTTTTTATATTTCGTAAATGCACTCCGCAAACGTACACATGTGTACAAATTTCTTGTTTTGTACAATTTTTTCCTATTGCCATGAGAACAGCCTGAGTTTTTCACCTGTACCAATTGTTGTGTGACAAGTATCATGGCAATTTGGTGACAAGCAAAAACACTCAAATATAATAGTGTAGCAGTTTATTAATTCAAAGCTAAATCGTTTAGAAGTGATCCAGTATTCTATCACACTTTTTTGAGGATTACAATTTTTTGAGATTACAAATTCTGAATTATAGTGAGCTGTACAGTAGGGTGGTATTGACTCGGTTCCCATTGTGGATTCCTTGCACACAGCTGCAGCTGCATACATATTCTGGCTTAGTTAAGTGTCTTACAGTTGATAGAACACACATCCTCTGGAAGTTAGGTTCATTATCTCTGGGGAGAAAGGAGATCAACACAACATTGAGATTATCTCTGAACCACTGTCACAACACAAAGGTGTGGTTCCATGCAAAACACACAGGATATACTGTACAATAGATATAATTAAATGACCTTCATTGAAAAGAAATACTGTTTATCAGGCTGAAACATGTTACATGTTACAGTGAAACTGTGTTTTTATTAAGGAGCAATATAATTTACCAATGACAGAAACAGAGAATACGATCCCCTCCTACAAGTCTGTACACTTCTGGAATTTCAGTTTCTAGATCGGACAAGAAAACCTATTAATATCACTGCCGAGTACATCATAGTAGAGGTAATGAAAACAACCTAACTGTTTAAAAGTGCTTAATCTGTGTCAACCTCATGAAAGAAGCCCCAAAAAGGGTTGGGGAACAGTGGG
The DNA here is from genome assembly GCA_016801145.1 of Umbra pygmaea. Taxonomy (NCBI): domain Eukaryota; kingdom Metazoa; phylum Chordata; class Actinopteri; order Esociformes; family Umbridae; genus Umbra; species Umbra pygmaea. The sequence goes on from JACXGM010007483.1 coordinate 5,632, forward strand.
TTAAAGTCTGTGAAACATTCCAATTCTGTTTCGTGAACATTCAATTCAAGAGCACAATTTTGGAGGGAATGAAAGTGCAGTGACTGAGTGCCTTCAATAGCAGGGAAGTAAGTCCAGTAGTTCAGTTGCTTAGACAGTGGGAGAAAGGGAATGTAATGGTGGGAGGATAGCTAAGAGGAAGTGGTAGACCCCATCAGAGAGAGGAGGACAGGAGGATGACAATGAAGAGCAGAGAGACTGAGGGAAGCAGGAGGAGAGATTCTTCTAAAACAGTAATTAGTGGAGGACCTCAGGGTTCACTAGCCAAGGTCGGGATGAAGTCAGGGTTAAGGTTACCGAGGTAACGCCTAGGGTGAGAGCCAAACCAATAGTTCCCATTCCTCCACGTCAAACTTGATCCACGCGCCGCTTGCTCAACCGTATCGAGATTTATTAACATGTCTACTCCACAAGGAGAAGTCTCCTTCACCTCAAGCTAAAGGCCGAACACGTATCCTGAGACATAAAAGGTCTGAATAGTTACAGTAGGCGTGTACAGTAGCCAGCTGCAGATTCCACACGTCGACGTCCACAAGGGAGGCCTGCTCTAAGCCTCGCTCATTCATCTACACTGTGTACAAAAGGCAGTGATTAGGTCCTTTTAGAGAAAGCTGCACACACACCACCAAACAAAACACATAAAATGAATTATACCATGAACGTAAGCATCCATCTCGCTCCCTCTGCCAATAATACTATATCTGCCTTCAGCTAGGGGAGCTCCACACCAGCACCCCGCCACGAGGCAGACCAACCCCTCATTTGGTCTACATTATTCACAACAGCTATCTTGCAGGGTCCTCACAATGCAGGAGATGAATTAAATCATGCGAACCATACTGTAATTAAGCAAATTGGTCCGACAGCCGGGCTGTGGTTTATGGCCGATATATTACAGCTGACTTAGCATCCATGACCCAAACTACCCTTTTATAATGAGGAATCACCATGCTTCCCTCCCTCCGGCATCTTACAACCCAAACCTTACAACAGCCGTGCTGGTTAACTCTAAATGCTAGTTTGGATTATGGAATGTGCTGATTTACATGAGGCTCTAGATATCTAGATGTAGGGAGTGTGTTTTTAATTGTGATGGGCTAAAAATGGATCTCTTGCTTTCATAAACCTTGAGGCAGGTGTTCAGTTTTCCATCAGGCATTTCTCTGAGCAATGCAGGGCAAGACTAATGTTTTTCATTGGTTAATTAAAAAAGAACAAAATGATCTCTGAAAATTGACACAAACACCATGATGGATGTTGTTGTGACAGAAACATCCGCTTGTTTATAACCCTTTTTCGAACAATGTGTCTGCAGAATACATTATCTTATTTCCATCCTATTATCATACTTCCTCATAGGATGGGTCTATTTGTAGATATATTCAAGCAGAGCGGCCATACAGCTCCACTCTCAGAGTGATGCGGCAACAGGAACTGGGGCAAAGGGGAACAGGTAATGCCTCACCTCTGGGTATTGGCTTTGTGTCGGTGAGGCAACACAGCATATGGAAAAGGGGTCTGTGCTGTCGACCGAGCGAGGACGCTACGCGTTATCTGTCAGCACCATCCGGAGGAGAACAAACAATGAGCAGACAATGTGACAACATTCAGACGTTGCCGTGGGAACCCGGGGGGAAATTACTGTAAGTCGGACGCATTCCTGCTAATATTCAAATGCACTGCTGTCGTAGGAAACAATTAACAACAGCCTGGAGGAGTTAAATGAAATGACAGGGACACTGACTGTCACATCGCGGCAGGTGCGTGTTGGTGTGTTCATGAGTGGTCACGTTTTTCTAACTGGTAGGAGATCAGAACAAGGAAAACTGGTCTCCATGAGGAAAAAGCTATTACCTGCATAGCAGTTTGGTTTTAGCTTAAATGTATAATTATGATTTTAAGTAGGATCAGGGGTTAGTGGTTAAGTTTGGGGTTAAAATTTGTTTTTTGAATTGGAACAACTGAGTGACTGGGATACCAGTTTGATTGATCTAAGAAAAGGTCCACTCAGAAAAGGTTCACCCACAACCAACAAAAACAAGAGTGGTAGACAGCAGCCAGATAGAGGAGTACACTGGAGACAGAGAAATTCTTCTAGGATCAAGTGATTAGTGGAGGACCTCAGGGGTCACAGTCAGAGTCAGCAGTCAAGGCTAAGGTTACCGAGGTAATGCCTACGGTGTGAGAGCGAGGCCAACAGTTCATAACAACAACAAAGTAAACACCAAGTTTGATTGACAATACCAATGTCAGCAAAGCACCAAGCCTCTGGGGCCAAACACGTCCAACCTAATGAACGATGCTGGACGCTAGCAGATGCCCGCTCCCTTGACAGAACAGACGTGATCACCTGTCGTATCAGGAGGGGTTAACTGGTGTCTGCCTAAGTAGCTGAGCAGCCATTTCCTGTCACATCCATAATGCTTTTAATTTCTACATGGGATTTCAAAGGACTGTCAAAATAGTCTCATTGATGGACCTTTTTTTCACAAAAGTCTGCACTTGCTTTAATAGAATCCCAGACTATCTGACTGTCAAGGCTGCTGCCTTCTTTCGCTCACTTTCAATTTGACAATATCAACAGGGAGTGTCTCCGTCGGTGATGAGGAATGATGTGTTGATTCTTCGTCATTTGGTGATGACATTGCAATGAATTTATTTCTATTCTGTATGCAAATTTTTTGTGATGTACGCAGCAAGTTTGCAGCATGTTGGTCTACAACACACGTATCGGCTACTGCCAGCTTAAATAAAGTTGCTTCCTTTCACTAAAAGCTGGCAGCCTGAGCCAGCCAAATGAACAATTCTGCCAAAAACTACCTACAGTATACAGTACAATTCACACTGTATACAGTACACTGCGCCAATCCTGTCTTCGACATTGAAAAGAGAATCCAAACATTTGAACCGGTACTAGTTCAGTCTTCATAACCATTGTGGTGACTGTGTCCATGGTTACAAATACAGATACCTTCTTAGAGCTACAGTACTTCTGGTTCCTCTTATGTCTTAAGAAAACACTGTGGTGTTCAGACAGCCTAGATAATTAGGAAAAGAAGCCATGCCTCAAATCATTAGTTTGCTGCTGTTAGTGCTGAATTATTGCTGTTTGGCAAATGCACCAATGTGTATCTACTACTGTAAAGACATTCAATCACACCATAAACAGCAGAAAAACTAAATAACAATCTCCTTCCCCAAACGCTCCTGAAAACACAACACTGCCATTACATCTACAGTCGCAGTCTCTTGGCTCTTCTCTATGAGCCTAGAGAGACCGTCACTGTCCTCTAGCAGTCCTGCCTGGAGGCTACTAAAGACCACTAAAAGTATCCCATGCCTAAAATATCACCTGTGGTTCCTGGGGCTATGTTTCGGTGCATTAGGGTCCCCTGATGGGTTGGGGACATCAGGAGCCAGCTGTGATTTCATTATCTCGTAGGGCTCTCCGGATACAGTCCAATTATCTCCATGTGAACAAATGACAGTGTAATTAAAGTTAAACAAATGGGCCGTGTCATCACAGCATACCACTCTCTGGCTGCACAACCCACCTAACCCCCTGCCAGTTCTGGGACACTGAGGAAGTGTACCATGCTCCTTGACCCCCATGAGACAGGCCGTGAAACAGCTAATGCTATCTGCACCAACCTACAGTACGCTGGTATCACTGCAGCAAGCGGGAAATCAGCTTGTCTAGGAGAAGAAAAGGTGTGGTCTGGAACAGGTTCTGGGTAAGTGGTTCAGATATAACAGGAGCTGCTTATGAATACCGACTACACCTACAATCTGACAACCAGTGGAATGTTTACCGTAAAGCTGAGAAGGAATGAATAGATAATACAGATGCTATTTCACTGCGATGCAGTACACTCCCATCTGTTGAGCTGGAGCCAAAAGGGGCTGAAAGTCAACGTGTCATACATAAACTCTGACATTGTATCCCTCCTCAATGACGGGCTGCCAATTTTGTCTCACTCTGTAGCCTCTACACAGAAACACGGCGACAGCCACATATGACTCACCTGTCCTTAATCACATGTATGTGTCCTTTATGACACCGTCGGCACCGCCGGAAGCGCCGACTCTGCATAGCTCCAGCCGTTTCAATTAGGGAATACATATCAGGGTTTAATATCCTTCCTGGACCCAGTTTAGAAAGGGTAGGCGTAGAGCTAAGTGCTAGGTTGTGTGAGACTCAGACATCTGCCAGGCCTTGGGCACACCTGTATGCCATCTGGCATAGCTGCAAACCCAGCGAGCTACACAGAGTTTACATCGCAAGGCTGAAGAATGGGCCTCGGTGATAACATTGCAATGGTATTCTGCAAGTGCGGGCAAGGATTTACCTGCCTGTGTCAACTGTTTACATGCAAAGAGACAGAGGGACTGGAGAGAGAGCGGAGGAATAGTACGACAGAGAGAGAATGAGGAGAGAGCAGGAGACATAGGGAGAGGGAAGACGGAGAGAGAGCAGAGATGGACTGAGAGGAGAAACGTGCTCGGGGACGGGTAGGGAAACTGAAGAGACAGAAAAGAGTGCTTGAGAGGAGAAAGATAGAAAGGGATTGTTAAAGAGAAAGGGTTAGACAACCAGGCGGCATCATTATATTTCAGTTAGTTTCCCCTTCTGTCTTTTACCCACAGGCAATTCCAGCATTTTAAGAGACAGCAGGTGATCCATTGCACAACTCAAGCTCCACAGGGATCCTTACACCACACTCCATTGCTGCAAAGCCTTGCCTCCTCAAATACGTTCCGACACCTCGGCCAAAATCATAGCTCTTCATGCCAGGAGCACAGACAAGGCCCAAGTCGCCATGAGACATACACACACACCACAGGAGTTTCATAAACACTGTTACTATATTTGTCTGAAAACACACTCCAAAATCTTCCACTAATAGCCTGTTTCAGCCTACCAGGAGTGCAAACAATATATGGTTTTCCGAACGAAGCTACTGTAGATACAGGCAAGGAGCAATAATGTGTCCGAAAATTTGTTTCTAGATCCAAGGCGATTATGTAATGATAAAAACTTCACACCCATTTAAAGATAGAAAATGTAGGCTTACCTGGGCTTTTCGTGTACCACAACGATCACAAGTTGATTACTGCTCCAAAATGCTTCAAAATTTCAAGTGATTGTTTTTTAATCAGGTCCACTCAGACACTCGTAAAATCAAGACATTTGAAAATATACAAAACTGAGATTGGGATGTCTCTAGTGTATTAAAGTACAATAAAAATAGAAATTATACTGAGAAAAAGTAGACTTCCCCATAACTGCCCATTTCTAGTCTTGGATTTTCCTATTCTACTGGAAGTAAAAAAACTGTGCAGAAACAGGTGTTGCTCTGAGGAGCGTGTGGAAATGAGGATCATGGGGTTTCTTCTCAGGAGAAGCTAAGACACAAACATTTCACAGAATGTTTTTGTCTAAATGCCAGAAGTGCATCCACTCCCAATAAAGAAGTCACAACAGTCAGGGATCTGACGACAGGGACAGTCTCAGCAACATCCATGAGACCCCTGGGCCTCCAGCTTCCCTGCCTGATGTCAAGTGAATCTTCACTATGTTGAAATCTTAGTTGAAATCCTGGTTCTGAGACCTGGCAATATATCACTTTTCAGAGGTCACTCGTACCTTCCACCTTACCTTCAGATATCTCATTGTTATCCTCTGTGCGACTGGCATCTTTCTGGTTCTTGGGACCTACATTCTGAGGTTGTACATTCTCGTCAGGCTCTGAAATTTGGGCTTCAAAAAATATAAAAATTTAGATTACACATTATAGCAGTACAGACATTGTTATGTGATAGAACTTTAAATCCACAACTCTCTGCTTTAATTAAAAAACCTCTCACAAAGTTGTAAAATTTTGACTCATCTCACCTTCAAAGTTTCCTAGAAGCGGCTTGCTCTCCTGAAGACCTTTGACAGCCGTGATCTTTACTGTGTATTCCTTTCTGGGGTCAAAGCTTATTATCACTTTGGCTTCCTGCTTTGTCACCTTTATTTCAATCTCCTTTGCATCTGCAATTGGGGGAAAATAAAAAAACACATAGGGTTTTCACTCATTTCAAAAAGTAAAACATTTCTTAATAGGTCTTCAATCCTCTTATTAGAGGCCACCAGCCCTTCCACAGTTTTGTTGTAGCCCACCTGATTAGGCTTGTCAGCCAGTCACCAAGCCTTTAACTAATGAATCAGGTGTGCCTGTTCAGGGCTACAACAAAACTGTGTAAGGTCTTGGGGTGCCCAGGTAGAGGTTTGATGACCTATGTTATAGAAATTATTCTGATTACTGATTACAGGTCCATTTCAAATGGAAATGTCAGAAATGAGTCTGACCGTACTTGCATGTGCACCAATGTCTCATTAGTATTCAGAATCCACAATCATGTTGTTTGTCAGTTGCTGCATAGAAACACAATATCCTGTTTGTAGTGACCTGAAAAAAATGTAGTCTTCTGATTTAAAGAAGCCTGGATAAAGATGCATGGAATCTACTGATGTTAGCTCTGATACTGTGGCATGTAACTATAAGATGCATTTCAGCTGTCTGCAGATTTGTTATGTTTATCTGGTTGATATAGTGTCTGCATCCGTCCTAGTGACACAGACAGCATCACGTTACACACTGTCCCCATACCGTGGAATCACATTATCTCTGAAATAAGTAATTAGTGAGTTTCTTCCTAAGACAAAATTCACATTTTGTCATTCCCATGATTGACAGTAGTTCATATTTTATTAGGCTAGAGGTTGAGGAGGTGCGTGCATAGAGGGGTGAAAGCAGAGTGAATATTGGCGGTAAATGAACATAGCAGCAGCTGAGTGGCTGCTTCAGGGGACAGTGGAGAGAGGCCTCCATGTTCCAACACACCTGCATTCTTTTTAACAACACTCACAGCTCTTACAGACACACACACTCACACACACACACACACAATCATTTCAATAGATGGAACTGTCTATCAGGGCTGTTTGGGAATACACTTACTGTGTGGACTACTGATTCTACATCCATCTAAATCAATCAATACCTGCAGACTACTGGCAATGAGGCTAATGTACAGTATATGCTATGAATGCTTTGACTTTAAACCTGCTAAATGTACAGTTGTTCTAAATTTAATAAACTTCCAATAATATTTTTCTTATTTTATAAAGTACAGCACACATTAATCAACATTTCTGTAAAAGTGCCAATAATACTGTATATCTGCAGTTATTCTATAATGATTGTTTCCCAGAATGCCTACAGAAGCACATCCTAAAATGCAGAGTTGCTATTGGTCAAGCTGCGCCTCCATCCAGGTCACTAAGAAACATGATCATCTCTTACTCATGCACTGCCTCCTTGGTCATTTCTTGTTTCTAATATTCAATGCAATTTCACACAAGTTCAAGAACCTTTGTGAGAACACAAACACTAAATAGTGTAGGGAATATTGTCCATCAAAAGGAATATGAAATATCATTAAATATGAGACAATTAATTAAAATATAGACATTTGGTCCAGCTTTTGTAAGGTGGTCAATTTAAATTTAAAGTTAAACTAGCTAGCAGCGCAGTGTAAAGTTGGTTCAAGAGTGGACGTTTGGTGAATGTTTGTTTGGTTTCAAAATATACATTTCCATCTGAATATCTACCAATATACAAATATAAAACAAATTTTACCTTGCTCAATTGGGACAAGCTTGGTTTGAATGCAATTTGTTGTTCACCTCACTTCTACATAGAGAATAAATTCTATATTCTCTATACTTTAAGCTTCACAGTTCTTTGGTATTTTGCATATCAGACCAGAAATAGAGAATGCCAAGGATGCTGATATTTAACACCGATCTTTAGCAGGTTCACTGCCATACACAGTTCCTCCTATATTACATATTTTAATATCTGCTGAGAATGGCCTAAAGGGAAAATTGAACTGTGTGGGCATGTTGGAGAAATGGGGGTGTCCGATCTCTTGTAATAGTCAGGTCTGGCTTAAAGACAAAATACAATTTAGCTAGGGGTGTGCCCATAATAAGTCATTCATAAGCATAATGGTGGCCTTATTTAACACAAGCTACTGTATGAATGGCAAATGCTTCCAAATGTAGCGTGCGTGCTCAAGAAGACTGCTACGTCCTAGTCTGTTTCAGATACAACACATTCACTACATATAGTACACTACGTAAAGTACTGTACATACTCTCTCAGTGCTTTTTGAAACCAGAGGAAGATAGGAGAGTAAGTAATGGAGATGGAAGCACATGTTAGTAGCAACAGTCCAGCGCTGCATTCAGATCCACACCAATCATGATGATTTGTGTATGTCTGCGGGTGTCACCGTCTGTCAAAGCAACTTTTCATCAATGAACAAAGACTCACTGACTAGCTTTTCAAATTTCATCCCACACAGAGTATAAAACCTCTGAATCTGAAATGCCATTCTGAGACACAGCTAACGTTAAACCCCGCGGGCAGAGAAATAGAGAAGAAATCAGACCAAGGTTCAAATAGCGTTTGTTTCCTTTCAATGAAACACTTGAATCAGCCAATGCAAAGGAACCAATGTCATAGTCGTCCAAAAATTGGAAATCCAGGCCACCTGGTACTCTAGGGAAGCTTGATCAGAAGCATGTATTTTGAAAGACAATCATTTACTATTTAAACCCAAGTCTTAAAAAAAAAACGGTTGAGAGCTGACATGCTGGAGAGAGGCGCTCCTTCAGTTGGAGACCAGAGCTGGGATGAGATTGTGCTGCTCTGGGCGGCCTAAGGCAATTCAGATACAGCTGCCTGTACTCTGCTAACTGGGTCTTATGTGACACTTACTCCATCTTCTTGATCAAGAGCAGCTCAAGGCCAGGCAAGCTACTAGAGCTGCAAATTCCCCCCTAGCTGCATCTAGGGACTTCTAAGTAAAAGTGATGAGGGAATGTCAAAGAGTCTGTCTATAAATTGAGAACTGGACTTTTAAATTGGATTTCAATGGTGAAATTGACAATGTCAATTGCAATATTATAACAAAGACTACAATCTACAAGCACACAGGTGGTTAATTGCCAAAGATGTATAGCAGAAGAATGATTGTGATAAAATACACAGTAGATTATTTAATGGATGTTATGGTTTGTTTCTCACCGTGACTATGAAATGTCACCGCTTTATCTTTTTTGTACAGTGCAGCAGTGGTGCTGATGGCTATTACACATCAGTCTGTCCTTTACTCCAGTTATAATCAATAAACCTTCATGGCTTGTAACATAGAACCAGGTGTGAACCAATTATATAAATCCTGAATTACTGATGATGTGTTCATGGAAAAATCCACCGGTTGATCATATTGACATTTTAACAGTTGTGGAACTTGAGTTAACGTTTGTGGGACAAAAAAAATATGTTTGATGGACATAATACCAGGCATTTAAGTATTTTCTCTTTTAGTGTGCATTGCCCTAATGACTTTCTATTGAATATTTTGGACCAGTTTTTGTTGATTACATATTTATCCCAGGCTCACATTGTTTGAGAGACCGCTGTGAACTACAGTACTGTACTCTCCCCAGTTACAAAACCCAAACAATAAATATAAGATGGAAAGGTATTTTCAAATCTACACAAAAGCAAAGAGAGCGATACCATTTGCAAAGGCTATGGAGAAAGCTTGAAAAAATATAGGCATCGCTTTTCAAGAGATGGATGCATGCACTAACTAATACAGAGCATGTAGTGTTACTATGTTTCTCCTGTACTGGTAAACTTTAAACCAGACACCTACAGTTGTAAGCTATCTATCTAACCCTCTGTCCAGTACCATTAGCCTAGGACACACTGAGGACACATTGCATCCTCAGTACTGTAGTTACACCATATGACAGGCTATAAAAATGGGAATTCCAAACCAAACTGTTCACACATTGTTTACCAAGCAAGTTCACTGAGAACATATTCTCATTTACAGCAACAGCCTAGGGAGTAGTACGGGGGAGGGAATAAATGAGCCAATTAAAAGCTGAGGATGATAAAGTTGTCACGGCAGTATGACACCCCGTCTCTTACAATAAGTGCCATGGGATCTTTAGTGTCCACAGAGAGTCAGGACACCTGTTTAATGTCCCAAAGGACGGCATATATAAATATATATGGGTTTATATATGGGACGGCATATTTATATATATATATATGGGTAAAAAAAGAAATAGTGTATATATTTATATATATATACACTATTTATTTTTTAACCCATTTTTCTTCTTCTTCTTGTCCAATTTTCCCCACTAACCCTGCTACGTTGGCAGCTCTGCAACCCCCCCACGATGGATGGTGAAGGGCGCACACATGGTTGATCCAACCACATGTCACCTAGCCGACCGTTTCTTTTCGCACTGCTCATCTAACTCATAAGACTTTAGTCAGCTCACGTAGGGGATGATTACGCTCCCAACTATACATCCGCAATTTAATTTACAGGCACCCGATCTGCACACGGGGTCGCTGGAGAGCAACGTGGCAAGGTAGATAATCTGACTTATCTATCCCAAATACTGGGCAGCACTATGCCAGTTTACAATGTCTTATGCTAGATGTCTAGGAATAGTCAAAGAAGCCATAGTCAGGCTCGAACCACTAACTATCATGACATACAGTAGCTTGTCCAGCATGCAAGCGACTACGCCAAGCAGACCCCCTAGACGACATTTATAAATCAATGAAATCAATAAAAGATCATCTGTTTCCTGACATTATCTTGACCTCATAGTAATTGTTGTTTTTCAAATGTATTTTTAAATAAGAGATAAAATAAGAAAAAAGGTTATTGTCTAAATAATTGGGGAGGAAAATATACATAATCTTGTTTGTGGAACAACGGATAAAAATCCTGGAGGGAGCCTGGTAGTATGACCTTCTGGCCTACATGTGTTTTGTGGATCTGGAGAAGGCGTACAGTGGGAGGTGCTGCGGGAGTATGGGGTGACGGTGAGGGGGTCCTTTCTCAGGGCCATCCAGTCTCTGTATGACCAAAGCAAGAGCTGTGTCCGGTTCTCGGCAGTAAGTCGGACTCGTTTCAGGTGAGGGCTGTGCTTTGTCACCAGTCCTGTTTGTGATATTCATGGACAGGATATCGAGGAGTAGTCAGGGTGGGGAGGGGTTGCAGTTCGGTGGGCTGGGAATCTCATCACTGCTCTTTGCAGATGATGTGGTCCTGATGGCATCATCGGCCTGTGACCTTCAGCACTCACTGGACCGGTTTGAAGCCAAGTGAGAATGGCTGGTATGAGGATCAGCACCACTAAATCTGAGCCCATGGTTCTCAGCAGGAAACCAAGGGGGTGCCTACTCCAGGTAGGGAATGAGTCCTTACCCCAAGTGAAGGTGTTAAAATACCTTGGAGCGGAAGATTGGTTGGAGAACTGGTGCAGCGGGGGCAGTATTGCATTCAATTTATCGCACCATTGTGATGAAGAGAGCTGAGCCAGAAGGCAAAGGTCTCGATATACTGGTCGGTTTTCGTTCCAACCCTAAACTATGGTCTTTTAGACTGGGTCACGTCTAAAAGAACGAGATCCAGGGTATAAGCGGCTGAAATGGGTTTCGAGTGCGGAGGAGGGTGGCTGGCGTCTCCCTTAGAGATAGAGAAGGTGAGAAGCTCAGTCATCCGGGAGGATCTCAGAGTAGAGCCGCTGCTCCTTTGCCTTGAACGGAGCCAGTTGAGGTGGTTCGGGCATCTGGTAAGGATGCCCCCTGGGCGCCTACCTAGGGAGGTGTTCCAGGCACGGCCAGCTGGGAGGAGGCCTCAAGGAAGGCCCAGGACTAGGTGGAGGGATTATATCTCGAACCTGGCCTGCGAATACCTCGGGTACCCCCAGTCGGAGCTGATTAATGTGGCTCAGGGAAGGGAAGTTTGGGGTTCCCTGATGGAGCTGCTGCCCCCGCGACACAACTTCAGATAAGCGGACGAAGATGAGGATGAGGAATATACACCATTGGTTTTGATCAAGTGGCATCATTAACTAATATGTCATTTGTGTTTTTCTCCTAAAAGAATGTAACTAATGAAATGCAACATAGGTTAAGAATATGAACCTCATAGTAACATTACTGGACCTTACCTGGTTTTGTGCTATAAATAAATCTGTAGCTTTCAAAGTCTCCTTTGGGCTCCTTCCATGACACAAGCAGCTGAGTTGCACTCAGGACTTTGAAGCGAAGCTTTCGCGGGGTGCTAACTAGAAAAAAATACACAAAGCACAATATTTAACAACTGACAAAATCTAGTAGCAATTGTATGCTGTATCATATCATTCAATAACAACATTGAATGCATGGTTAATGATACCAAGAAAGTGGATGGGGTTCAATAAAGCTTAAAAAACAATATTGTTAGAAAAACAACATTGTTCATATATATATACACAGTATACAGTAATATATATATATATCAATGATTTCTACAGTAGTAAAGTTTTTGTATTTTTATCCCAATGAAAATGCATAAACGAGATTTCAAATTAAAAATGATTATGAAACAGTTAGCAGCTACATTGAACTCCAGCCAGATTTTGGTGAGGTCACAGGCACTTCATCTGTGTTTCAACAATGCAAAAAAAATGTATCTTGGCCTAGTAAAAAAAGATACAGATTCAATGAATACCACAGATGTCACAAAAGAGCAAAGTCACATTCTCTCCCTTCTTTTGCCATTGATAGACTTTGGTGCAGCACTTATCTCTACATCAAAGTATCATCACCAGTCTCATCATGATTACATTTGGCCGGAATAGTCAAATTGAGAGCGTATTACAAAGAAGCTTCTTGAAAGTTTAAAGCATTTTCAGAGGAGAATGTGAGTTTTTTATTGCAACAGATACAAAGAGGAAAAGCACTGGAATAGTATCTATTCCTGTCTTCAAGAAGAAACCAGTAGATGCAAGTAGAGCGATATACCACTTCCACCACTTCCTTTCGAATTAACATCCCATCTGCTCCTATTACTAGTGTAAAACTGACTAAAAAATGGCTAAAACAAAGTAAAAAGACATTCCCATCCAATTGGGAAACAATTGAAAATACTTCAATCAGTCCCACAAACTTATCTTGTTAGTGTCCTCATTAGAAGCAGGCAACTTATCTGGTGTCAATGCATTCTTTAAATACATAAACTATGACTGACAATCTGTAAATGCTGAAAAGAATACAATTAAGCCACGGAAAGGAGTAGCTCATCTGTAGATGAGGAGCCCAGAGATTGGTGCATGGTGCAACAGGCGAAAGATAAGACAGTACCGAGCTCACCAACCTGAAATGGGGGGAGGGGGGTGGCTTTTCAGCAGGGCTTAACTCTTTCTGAAAAAAGATACCTCTTTCCTGCAGAATGTAGCTTCTTTGAGTGAAAGAATTAGCACAGTTGTTTTTTTAAATCTTCAGAGACCTGGCACACACCTTGCACAGTGAGCCAAATAATTTCCAGAACAGATGTACAAGGCTGCAATAGTAGTATCGTTGGTTAACAACATTTAACGCATTTCTTTGAATTTGTACTTTATAATTTTTTACACCATTTTTGTCTTCTCCCATTTTAATTATATTTCATTTGAAGTTGTTGTTGGCATGGTGAAAACAACTTCACAGCAGGCATCGGAGTGTTGAAGATATTGACATGTGTCCTCCAATATGCATCTCCATTTCGCTTCTAATAACCCTGCTCACGCAATACAAAAGTTAAAACATACATGCTCAAGGTGTTCGCATCCTCCAGGCCAATGACCACTACGATCGACCTACCACAAGGACTTGTTAGAGCACAACGAGAGAAGCCCTATACAGTATCCACCAGTCCACCATGGCAGTGCTGCATTCTGCTGGACCCCATCGGTACACACCCGTTCGGCACTCTGTGTGCGCCATGATTAAGCGGCAAACCGCTTGGTCCAGGCTGTTCTCATGGCGATACGTAAAAAATCATACAAAACAAAAATATATATAAATGTGAATGTATCCAGAGCCATAGAAATGTAAATTCTTGTATGTTTACCAAATTTAAAAAAGTCAGTTTACCTTAACCTAACCCTAACCTTAATCCTAACCTTAACCTTAACCTCAATAAACTAGCATGTTATGCAAAAACTTTTAACTTCTTGGAAATGTTTCAGTGGAATGGCGATTTGATACGTACGAAAGTTCACATTTGCTTGGCCATAAGTAAGTAAGTCTGTCTACGTAATGCAGCAAAATTTCCATTATGTACGGTTACCCCCGTATTGCCATGAGAACAGGTAGCTTGGTCACAATGATCAGCTGTTCTGTAAGACATTGACGTAAACCGTTGCACCACTAGAAGCGTCATAATTTATCAAGTTATGACATTAATGATGAGCCTACCAGTATATTTCCAAAAAATATATATCCCTTTGATGTACATTTTTTTATTACAACTGCCAAGCACTGAGATTCGGCCAGGAATCCTCGGTGCCAGAGCTTATGGTTTCTGTCCAATCACCGTCTACAGCGCCCTAACAATTCGCAAGCTCACTTGATGGTAACAGCGCTCATCTTTGAATCTTATGGACAGTTTTGAAAGCATCTCCCGACATCCTGGGGATCTGGATATACACACCAGTGTTTGGTGATATCTTCTCATTGTTTTCATAAACATTTCATGCAAACAGCTAGCAGGCTGTGGAGTATTCACTGGAACAAGTAGAGTACATGCATCAAAAGTACTCTGTGAGAATCCCTTTTACAGATGGCACATTTGCAGAACATTAGGTTAGCATTGCTAGATGCTGGATTGCCAAGGCTTTTGTCTTCACATGACTGGGCTTTGGTGTCAAGAGAAGCCCAGAATTAACTAACTGCAACTGTTTGAGAATGCAGTTCTTGTTTGTCTTCACATCAAGGATAAAACCAAGGGTTTTCCCAAATGTGGATATACAATGTAGGTAGTTTAAGTAGGTAGTCAAAGCATTTTAAAGCCATGAGTCATCAAAAAATGTAAAGCATTTTGATTTCACACTAGCCTACTGGTATATTAGCAGGAAAATAATTACTTTTCCCTTTGAAGTAAAATAATCACAAAAGAACAGTAACACAATATCAAATGCTTTGACGAAAGCTGCACATCAAAAAGACCCACATTGAGAGACAGAGGACAGGCTTTATTACTCTGCTTACCTTGACCCCGAGCTGGTGCAGGTAAGAGAGAGATAAGAGCCAGCCAGAACAGAGGACTGCACACCAACACCTTCAGTCCTACAGCCTGCATACTTCACAATGTTACAGCAGGAGCTCAGAGAACCTAAGGAGACATCAAAGGGAATGACAATGCCTGATTATACAGGAAATGTCCTACCTTGATATCAAATCATGTTGCTCCGAACACACTCCTAGCCCACGAGCATTTATTCTTTACAATGTGTCTGGTTCTGACTCGTTTCCAGCATTTTCTCAAACGCAAAAACACTTCTAACCGTCATGATTGGAGCCAGAAATTAACGGTTTAAGCAAGAGCAAGATCATACATACTGAGGCCATTGCAAATGAAAACCAAATTAGAATGGATGAGTTTTGGTCCATGGTCAGGTGTCGAGTGTGTGAAGCATGCAAATTGGCTAATTTGTCTGTCAGCCTGTTAAAAGTTCAACTCATCTGCAGATTTGTCTGTGAATATGAATAGGCATTCTCTTAATAGCAACGTGTCGTTTCTTCTTTGCTTCAAGGTATAACCCGTACTGACCAATGATAAGTGACCTGATAAGGATTAAATCAGTATTGTCCCAGTGTGATAGAAACCTAAAAATGCATTTTAAAAATGTGTCACGGGCTATAGTAATCTGAAGGTTAGAGATGATCCAGTTGCTGAGGACTGTATTTTCTCAGTCATTCCTCATCAATTTATACAAATTACAAAGTGGCATTGGTTTTCTTGGTCTATATCGATCTATGCACATCGTATGGAAATAATGCATGGTTTCAGTGTTTATTAAATCTAACATCGTATAATTTGTGAAACAATACTTGTATATGTATTAGGTATATGTCTAAGTCATGGGACAAATAATTGCTGTTTTCCTGCATCATGAAGCTCATCAACATATCTTATATTACATAATAAGAACAATCTTTAAAACATTCTCTTTTTGTCGATCTTAAGTAATGAATGGGATTTGTGAATGCTAAATACCACAAGTCATAGTACCTATCCATTTGGAAATGAAATAAAATCATGGATCATGCCTTGTGAATATTAATAGCTAATGTTTACAGGGTAAGGAAACCAAGTTGACCTTTTGTAGTTTGGGTGAACTACGCCTTAAAAAGGGCTGTGCTTGAAAGACAGAGCAATGCTGTAAATATAACATGAAAACTTAAAAGAAAGTTAAATAAAGGTAGATTCCCATCTATTTTACAAATAGCTTCGGAAATAACAAACTCTTCAAATCATGTAAATATTTGCATATCTGACATTCTTAAATCGTTCCAAACATTGTTTAACCATGACATTGAAACCTGACATTCTTCTGTAAAGGGTTTTTATCGAACATACGTAGTAAACAAGATATAAGAAATAGATGAGAATATTAAAATCAAACATTTATCTCACAGGTCTGCAAACACTTCAACAAGAATTCCTAAATAGTTCTGTGTAATAACCGACATAAAATCAGCAACTTCCATTATTTGTGAGTAAACGTCCTAATTAATGTAACTACTGTACCTAAAATGCCTTTTGTTGGCATTTTGAAAATGGTCAGGTGTGAGTTAAGCATAAACCACAGTAGGTTTATATAATACTGGATAATGTGTAGAGTAGAGAGATGTAGTAGGATGCAAATGACACTACGACAGTAAACAAATTATAACTATAAATTAGACCAAACAATATCGACGAATAACATATCCATAGGCTACAGTGCCCACATTTGCCTACAGTACATTTTAATGCACGCGTATGACAGGTGAGGTTCCACTTACGTGCGCTTCTACTTTCATTGTGTATTAATAATACACTGGCTGAATTCCTTACTAAGGAAAAAAAGTCATACCTTATCAAAACATATGTTTGCAGTTAATTTTGCTCCCAATGGAACCTTCTGGCGCGTCTTCCTTAGTCGGCTGTTGGCAAACTAATTCAGCTTGCGCTCTTTCAGTTTTAGAATTGCGATGGTGGGTGTATCCAACGGGCTTCTTCATTCACCCATCCCTCGTGCTATTCATTCCTTCTCGTCCGTTAATCTCGAGTGAGGTAGATCTGCGTTTCAGGGTAAGCGGCAGGCAATATAAAACCACTAACAAAAATCGAAATATGAGTTATGTTGTGACCAGTCACCGCACCTGTTTTCACTGCTTAGGTGAGATTGTATGTAAGCCAGCTCTGTACACTACTATAATTGTTTTTTTCGCGCGCTTGTGAGTAGCACGAATACACGTAGGCAACCTTATTTTAAACATTGGTAGGGCTGAATCTTGTCCTGAGCTGCTTGGGTAATTGATGTTATTTTCTACATTTTACAGACCTAGTCTTCAAAAACATCAAGTACCCGAATGGACCAGGGTTGCCTGTCCTTACAGTAGAGGCTGGTAAGCCTTAATTGAAGAGGATAGGCTCAGGTTAATGTATGGACTGGATTAAATGCAATGGAATTGAAGACATTCAACCCAGTGTGAGATAACATTCCATTTTACTCCAGTCCAGCACGTGCTCCTCAATTAATGTTCACCGGCCTCAACTAGGCCTACTTGGTAAACTATTGATTGCCACTGTAACTATGTTTGCTAACTAAAAACATGAAACTGAAAAAGTTAAAACAAATGATTCGCCTCCAGCTGCCACCAGGGCCATTCAAACCAAGTTCCTGCCACCAAAATAAGCTTCAACAAAGTTTGTTGCTGCTCTTCCTATGTAAACTAGAAACTACACATGGACAGGGGTGTCGGACTTGGGGGTAAAACCTGTACTGGGTACCAGGGCCCAAGGGGAGAGAGGGCCCTTGAGAAGTCTGAAATATATTTTATATATATAACATGGGGGCCCATCAGGACTGCTTATGCATAGGGCCCAGGATCTTGTGCTACACCCCTGCACATGGAGACCATACCAAGACACATGAAAGCCCATTTTTGTTATTATTATTCCATGAAATATTGATTTTGGAACTCTTCATAAGTTAACACATTAGTATTGTGTTGTTTAAAAATAAATATGAGCTTATTTTCTTTGCATTATTCAAGGTCTGACACAACACTGCATGTTTTTTGATATTTTGACCAGTTGTCATTTTCTGCAAATAAATGATCTGAATAACAATATTTTTATTTGGAATTTGGGAGAGGTGTTGTCAGTACTTTATGGAATATAACAAAAATGATAAATTCACACAAACAGATAGAGTACCAATCAATAGTAAAACCACAGATACTGTCATGGTTGCTATCAGTATCACAGGAAATCTGTGAGCTCTGTCATTGAATCCATTGCTCCTTTTCTGTTTATCCAGTACATTTTACCATTATATCATCATTCACCAAGCAATATTCCTAGATTGTTTGTCTTACCATTCACACCACCAGGTATTACTCCAGTAATTAGTATGTGTATTTAAGACTCTCTGTTAAACCATTTTTGAACTGGCATTGTCATAAATACAGTACATTGATTAGCACATGCAGAGACCTAGAACATCAATATACACTTGTGCATAGAAACACGTGCATACTCTTGGAATATACTCACACCCATGAGTATATGTACGACAGGACCAGTTCAGAGAGATAACCTGGTGCAAGTCCATGTAATGCTTTGTACGTTAATAGCGTGACCTTAAATTCTGCTCTTGTCTTTACTGGCAGCCAGTGTAGAGGCTAGCACTGGGGTGATGTGAACAAACTTTTTTCTAATTAGAATTTTAGCAGCTGCATTCTGCATTAGTTAACGTTTGTTAGTGACTTATCAGGGAAGTTGGAGAGAAGTGCATTGCAATAGAACACAGGTGTCAAACCGGTTCCACGGAGGGCCGAGTGTATGCTGGTTTTTGGTCTTTCCTTTCAATTAGAACCCAATTAAGACGTAGACTGCCAGGTGAGGCGAGATCCTAACCAATTAGTGACATTCAATCATTCAGGTACAAGGTAAAAGCGAAAACCTGCAGACACAAGGCCCTTTGTGGATCTGGTTTGACACCCCTGCAATAGAATAAGAAAATCATGTATAATTTTTTCTGCATTAGTAGCCTATTTGATATAAAGTTTAAAATTTTACAATGTTCAGGAGATGATAAAGGCTGTTCTTGAAATATGTTTTGCATGTTCTATAAAAGAGAGATCTGAGTGCAGAATAACACCAAGATCTCTCGCTGATGTTATTCCAGCAGTTCTGTGCCATCACAAGACAATTGAGTTGGGAGAAAATGTGCTTTAGTCACAAATAGCCCATTATTTGTTTCCTGATGATCAATATCTTTATATTTTAATTAATATATTTCTTCCCTCCCAATTCCCTTTAATCCTGCCTTGTCGGCAGTTCTGCAACTCCCTAGACAGATCTGTGGGATGGCCACAGGCACCCGATCTGGACACAAGGAGTCGCTGAAGAGCGACATGGCCGGATAGATAATCTGATTTATCTAACCCAAATCCCAGGCATCGCTATGCTAATTTGTGCTGCCTCATGCAGGAGGCCCGGGGAAAGCCAGAGAATGCATAGTCATGGTCGAACCCGCGACTATCATGACGTAGACTGCATGCAATGCAGCGACATAGCCCACTATGCCACGCGGACCCCCATGATCATTATCCTATCGTTGAAGAAGTTCATGAACATTTCACTGTTGAAGTGAACGCCAACATCAATTGCGGTGCGTTGCATCTTCGTCAGCTTTTGTTTTCATCAATTTATAGTTTTTTGATTTGTTTATCATACCATCTTTTCAAATTTGTCAAAATACTTCCAACTTGGTGGAGTGCCATTTCCTTTCCAGTATTCTGCAGGCTTGCTTTATGGCTTTAGTGTTGGAGATAACTTTTTGTTGTGTGTTTGCTTTTTTTTTGCAATGAGACTTCAAGGGTTAATTCCAGATTGTCTATTTAAGTGTTAAAAGAGTTATTTACTTTGACATCCTTGGGATAGGTGGAAAATGAACCTAAAGGTTAATAACACATTAACTACCGAGTCAACCGTTCTCTGGGATATGTTTGTGTCTACAAGGCAGCCGTCATCTTCAGAAACAGACATTGCCAGCTGTAAGTCTTGCATATTGATCTGCATGAATGACCACAAAACCTCTTGCCATTGACGATTCCAAGTCACAGTTCAGCTCACGTAGCACAGAGTTTGTGGTTTGACTAATCAAGTCTGTTTCCGAAGATGGCGGCTGCCTTGTAGACACGAACAGTGATGTCTTTTAAACTATATTTCTAATAAACTGTCTGTACACTTACAAAGTTCTCAATGCTTTGGTTTGCATGCAGGTACTCTCATTATGCTACCGTGGAAGTGTGGTGCTATTTTGAGCCTCGTTAGTAGTCTAAAATAGCGATTTATTTTTACTTAATTTGTGCCTTCTCAACTAGTGTTAGAAGGTAATTATCAGTTCGCACTAAAACTGGGCACATTCGATTAGCATGAAAACATATCCCAGAGAACGGTCGACTCAGTAGCAATGTGTTATTAACCCCTAGGTTCATTTTGCCCCAGAGTTGTCCTTTAAGAATCGTTGGGCTGTCCATGAACCCATACTATGTCCCGTAAAAGTTTTTGGTTGCAGCACAATCATCCTTAGTGTTTAGACAGCAAATGTAATAAAATTTAAATATTGGCTATAAAAAATGATTGAGGATGCTGCATAACGTTCATAACTAAAATCTCAAAATAGAGAAACCCAGCCATTTGTTGTGTGTAAATTCCATAGACCGTATATATCACTGGACTGAACATGTGTGACATCACCCATGGGTTTGTGAAGATCTGATTTGGGTCATTGAATTTGCCGTTACGGATGCAAACATCTTGGTTGAGGATGTGATGATTTTAGATGAGAGGGAGGAGTAATCTAGCTAGCTATCTCATATTAATTGGGATGCTAACGAAAAACAGTAATAAAACAAAATGTAAAACAAAATTTAACATTACTAACCGGAAAAACTGAACTGCCAACTCCTTTGAGTGTCTTGTCGTACAACCGATTTTAAAATCAACAAGACCATATTTCAAAAAATGAACATCATTATGTACTGCAGAAGGCTTAACTCTAGCGATTGAGACCATATACTCATTATGAAAATGTTTACTGAGGTAATTAATCATGTGTGAAGTGGGTCTTATTCTCGTAGACTTCTACAGAAACCAACCTCTTTTGCAACCAAACAGGTCGCCCCCAGCTGGAATTCAGATAGAATGCAGGTTTAAGGCACTTCTGCATTTGCGTCACTTTGCCAAACCGGATGCTCGACCTGTGGTAAATTCATAGTCATACCTGGATGGGACTCGCCAAAAGATGGCTTAGCACCATCTTGTGGTCAGACTGGGAAATTATTAATTTTTTCCAATTCACTATTCTTTCTTTGTGTTAACCACCTAAATTAACACCAGCTGATGCCTGTCTCCAATGAAGTGTGTGTATTTAATGTTCCCCTCTGCTTGAGTGTCTTGTGGCACCTTAAAGTTGGTTGCCAACCACCGTTAAACCCCAACAAAGAAGAAGAAGAAGAACATGAAGAAGAAGAGTGTCTTGTGTCAATGTGGATGTAATCCGTGTCACATGTGTGAGGAGTAGGGCTGTCAGACGTGAGTATGTATCTTACCAATAGTGCCTTCACTAAATAAAGATGAAATCAAAATAAATAAATAAATACATGCTTGCTATACCCAATTCATAGATACACAAATAAGGAGTCCGAAGACACTGTGAACAGAATTTTTCTAAAACCACTAATTATATAGTGTAAGGTAAGTAGGTATAAGATCTGTAGAATTGACAAAAATCGCACATCCAGACCACTGCAAATTGTATGTGTTTTGAGTATTTTAAAATTAAGCTGATTGCAATATAGCAAATTACTTGAAAGTAGTTTACAAATCATATCCCAAACAAGGGGTATTCCAATCTCAACCTACAAGGTCTGGAGCCTGTTGGTTTTCTGTTCAAGCGCTTTAATAATTCTATTCACCTGGTCTAAACTAATTCCAGCTTAGAGGGTTGTAATAAACCATTAATAAAATTGACCCCATATTTGATATAAAAATTAAATAAAAGCAAAGACTTGAGATGCAAAAAAATTGCTGCAGTCAGATTGTACCAGCCTGGAGATAATCATGGTACTGCTTTCACTTTTTGAACATAAAGAAAGATTGCATGACCGTGTTTGATTAAAAATGATGTTGCTGGACTCTTTTGGTCATCCCATGAATTCAGTTCATTTTCATTATTGTGATTATTATGATTATGTTTATGATTACGATTATTATTATTATTATTACAAATGTACATGGTGATGCATACCAAAAATCTAGAACTGTGAACTTGTTACCTGCCTGGTTAGCCAGATGCCAGGGTTCTGTTTATATCCCCATCATCCCTGCATTATTATCTCTTTACAGTCCATCTGTCTGCCATCACAATTCTTATGATGGATCTGCAAGCTGTCTTAAATTTATATATATATATATATATACACACACTCACTCACCTAAAGGATTATTAGGAACACCATACTAATACTGTGTTTGACCCCCTTTCTCCTTCAGAACTGACTTAATTCTACGTGGCATTGATTCAACAAGGTGCTGAAAGCATTCTTTAGAGATGTTGGCCCATATTGATAGGATAGCATCTTGCAGTTGATGGAGATTTGTGGGATGCACATCCAGGGCACGAAGCTCCCGTTCCACCACATCCCAAAGATGTTCTATTGGGTTGAGATCTGGTGACTGTGGGGGCCATTTTAGTGCAGTAAACTCATTGTCATGTTCAAGAAACCAATTTGAAATAATTTGAGCTTTGTGACATGGTGTATTATCCTGCTTGAAGTAGCCATCAGAGGATGGGTACATGGTGGCCATAAAGGGATGAACATGGTCCGAAACAATGCTCAGGTAGGCCGTGGCATTTAAATGATGCCCAATTGGCACTAAGTGGCCTAAAGTGTGCCAAGAAAACATCCCCCAAACCATTACACCACCACCAGCCTGCACAGTGGTAACAAGGCATGACAGATCCATGTTCTCATTCTGTTTACGCCAAATTCTGACTCTACCATCTGAATGTCTCAACAGAAATCGAGACTCATCAGACCAGGCAACATTTTTCCAGTCTTCAACTGTCCAATTTTGGTGAGCTCTTGCAAATTGTAGCCTTTTTTTCCAATTTGTAGTGGAGATGAGTGGTACCCGGTGTGGTCTTCTGCTGTTGTAGCCCATCCGCCTCAAGTTTGTGCGTGTTGTGGCTTCACAAATGCTTTGCTGCATACCTCGGTTGTAAACGAGTGGTTATTTCAGTCAAAGTTGCTCTTCTATCAGCTTGAAGCAGTCGACCAATTCTCCTCTGAACTCTAGCATCATCAAGGCATTTTCGCCCACAGGACTGCCGCACACTGGCTGTTTTCCTTTTTCACATCATTCTTTGTAAACCCTAGAAATGGTTGTGTGTGAAAATCCCAGTAACTGAGCAGATTGTGAAATACTCAGACCGGCCCGTCTGGCACCAACAACCATGCCACACTCAAAATTGTTTAAATCACCTTTCTTTCCCATTCTGACATTCAGTTTGGACTTCAGGAGATTGTCTTGCCCAGGACCACACCCCTAAATGCATTGAAGCAACTGCCATGTGACTGGTTGAGTAGATAATTGCATTAATGAGAAATTGACCAGGTGTTCCTAATAATCCTTTAGGTGAGTGTATATACTGTACAGGTCCTTCTCAAGAAATTAGCATATTGTGATAAAGTTCATTATTTTCCATAATGTAATGATAAAAATTAAACTTTCATATATTTTAGATTCATTGCACACCAACTGAAATATTTCAGGTCATTTATTGTTTTAATACTGATGATTTTGGCATACAGCTCATGTATACCCAATATTCCTATCTCAAAGAATTAGCATATCATATTAACCTAATCATCTGAATCAACTAATTAACTCTAAACACCTGCAAAAGATTCCTGAGGCTTTTAAAAAAAGTTTCATTACTCAAAACCGCAATCATGAGTAAAGGCCATTGCACACTGAGTCCGAAATTTTCGTAAGCGTTTTTTCGTATTCGTCAGCCTAAAAATTCGTCACGCACAGAAACCTTGCACACTGAGTCCGATGCGTATTTATTAAACATTTGCGAAAAAAACGCAAAAAATACTATGGATTCGGCAAGCAGTGAGGATGATTTTTTGTCCTCTCTCTTTTTAAAAAAAAAAGAAAAAGAAAGAGGAAATATTGGGTCTATCCGATCCTGAGATGCGCAGAGAGGAACGCGAGTTTCACCTCCTTATTAAGGAGTCCCCAGTGCTCAGATACATAATTACATAAGTACATATTATTATAGCACACAAAATAATGGTGTTGTATTGTATGCTTGTTTCAATAATGTGTGTGTGGGGGGCCGGGGGGAGACAAGCCAAGGCTCCGGGAAGAACAGCTTGTTCCGCACATCATTGCACATTGGCAGTCCT